>NW_026466074.1:0-13399 GCF_026875155.1 Cherax quadricarinatus
AAAATTTTTATTTAGCCATATTGCAATTACTAGTGAGAGACTGGTGCTATTTTTTAATTTGCATTGTTATATTATTAGATTAAATCTAGTTGTACTATAGCTCATTCTAGCTCAAAACATAGACTCCACAAAAGTCATTATATTAGACCTTAGTGCAATTATTTGATTACCACTTATTGTTCACCACAACTTTATATAGTCCCTTTTATTTATAATTTTATATTACAATTCTAACTTTAAAAGAATTACCTTTAAAGTACTACCTACTATCAAATTCCCAAGCTCCATTATTTGATCATCACTTTAATTTGTTCACCACAAATTTTTTAGTCCCTTTTATATTGTCTCCTTTATTTTAGACTTTAAAAAACTACCTTAGCTCATTATTTTTTACATTTGTTAAATAATTCAGGTGCTATTTTTTTGAGCTTTAGAATATTTACTTTATTTTTTACTTAATTCTAACTATAGATTTACTACAAATCTTATGATTACAAGCATTGATCCTGATACCAACCTCTTATTTAATGACTTAAATGATTCAAACAGTTACTGTAATTACTAACACAGCAGAACAATCAAAGGCACTTCTCAGAGCTAACAACAACATAACTATCTTTAACTACAATATCAGATCTTTAAGCAAGCATTATGATGACCTCCTAGCATTAACTAAATTCCTTGCATCCAATTTGTCCATCATACACTAACTGAAACCTGGCTAAAGCCTGATACTACAGATGTCTATGCCATTCCGGTTACACAGCCATACACAACTGTAGGCCAGATCAACAAGGGGTGGCACGCTATATACTACTCAGACCAACTAGAATGTATCACTAATACTTGCACAAGGGATGAACATGGGAATATATAATAGCTAAAATTCAAATCCAAATACCTACAAAAACCTCTCAACATTGATAAACATCTACAGAGTTCCACATCAAACATTAGCCAATTTAGTCAAAACCTAGGAAATATGATAACTGAAGCACCATGAACAAAGATCACTTACTACTCTCAGTGACTTCAATATAAATCTCCTGCAAGACCAGACCCACACGTTACTGAATTCACAAACACAATGAGTAACTGCATGTTGCTACCAACATAAAAAACCTACAAGAGTTACAGAGCTATTTTTCCCTACTTGACCACATCGGCCCAAACACCATACCCCCTTTTAAAAATCAGGCAAAATTTACAGAAAAACCCCACAGACCACCCCCACTTTCCTCATAAAAACTTTTGGTAAAATCCCCAAACCTACTAAAGTCCCTTCAACTTCACAAGGGGCAGCCATTAATAACTTCACAACAGCAGTAACAAACTTTTGACGCACCTAGCGGAATCTATACAATATTGACGAATGTTTTAATAATTTTCTAAAAAAGCCCCAAATACCTTAAACAAACACTCCCTAAAAAACAAACAAACAGCAAAACTGAACAGTCCCGGCTAACACCCACACCCAAAATCCATAAATAAAAAACACCGATATAAAAAACAACAGAATGGTTCACATAACCAGAACCAAACAAAACGTTACTCGTCAATCCTAACCAACCTGAAAGAAGGAAAAAAAATTGTAAAAATAGAACAATTATCCAACTAAGGGTGATAAAAAAAAGCCCTGGAAGCCCCTATCAGAAATTCGGGGAAACAAAAAAGATACACGACATAGCAAATAAAATTAGCAAATCAGATAAACCCCAACCCCCCAACAAAACAGCAAACAGACCAATGATTCTTCTCCACTATAGGTCAAACCTTCCCAATAAAATCCCAAGCCAATAACCCACCAAATACTCCTCACTGCAACACCCAACCCAACTGTTTCCTGCTCCGACAAACCCATACAAGCTCCCTTATTTCAACGCAATTTGAAAAAAAAAGGGCAGAAATTTAAATACCTTACCCCCTTTATATCAAAAAAGCTTTCACAATACTATCACCAATCTTTGCAACACTCTTTAACAAATCCTTTGAATCCTCCCCCTTCCCTACAGTTCTCAAAATAGCAAGGTCACCCTGATCCAAAAGGAGGGACCAAACAGAGTTGAAAAATTTTGGGCCAATACCAATTTACACCCCCCTCAAAAATCTTCAAAAAATTTAATTCAAAAACAATCACCCTACCTATCTCCCAAAACTTTCTCAACCCCTCCAAATTTTGGGATTCACCCAAAATAAAATACAAAAGATGCTTTTATACACTGCTAAACAATATACACTGCAATAAGAAAAAAGAAGTCCCACGGGAATTCTTTGATTACGTAAAGCTTTCGATACAGTTGACCATGACTTGCCCACGTAAAATTGTCACACTGTGGTATTAGAGGGCACTCCCTCAACACCTCAAGTCTTACCTCCAACAAACCAATAGTGTACACAAAGGGGGAACTTCCGCACAAACCAAATTTCAGTTGGTCCCACAGGGAAGTGTCCTTGCCCTCTCTCTTTTCCCCATAATAAATGCCTACCAAATCTTCGCAAAATTACCAACCCACACTTTTTTTCGATGACACACATAAATCTTCTCTCACCCGAGCCCCTCACGCTAGCCTACAGTGGGACCCCCCCCTTTAAAGATTTTAACCCCTGCAAGAGGGGAATTTTTAGCGAAATAAAGCTATGTGAATAATTTTCCCCTAAAAATAATGAAATCAAATTTAAAAACCGTGCAAGACACCCAAAGTATGAAAAAAAAAAAAAATTTTACCACATAAAAATACATTTTCCCCCCCACCCCAAAAAAAGGGTACATGCACAAAATAAAGTACACACATATATTTGTGCATTACTAGTCTATAAAGAAATAAAAAGACACTTACCTTTTTTGAAGAGCAGCAATACTGATAACACGTTCCGGGGTGCCTTTTCCCCCTATAGAGGTCCTGTTTGGCATTTTCTTCCAGAACAGGCCCCTTTTCACACTGTGTTGCCACTACGATTTTTAAATCCTCAAACCAACCTTTTCTGGGTTTTAAAATTTACCAAAATGAGCCTATTCCAGCATTTTTTCCCTTTCACCTGGGGGTTATCGACTTGTTGGGTTTCATCCTGGGGGGACAAAATTAAGGACCCCAATGGAAATAATTAGACAGTCTTCGATGACACTGACTTTTTTGGGTTATCCTGGTGCAATCCTCTGGGGTTAATTGTTTCTTGGTATTCTCAATAAGCCACACCAACAACGGTGCTACAGCAGCAGCAGCAGCTGACAGTGCAGCAGCAGCAGCAGCTGTACCACCAATATAGCGATGGTTGATTGGGTTGTAATTATACAACCTGGCACTCGGAGACATGCACTCCACTTTCATACTTATCAATGATCTTTTTCTCATCTCTATTGTAATTCTCACCCTTATTGCTGTAGGTTGGCACTAGAAGCTTTCTTGGGGCCCATGGTCACTTATTTTTCGAAAAGCACCGAAAACACTGTAATAATAACGAAATATTCCGATTGTATGCTTGGATGTTACCGCGGAGGCTAGCTGGTAAACAATGCCACCGGCGGAACATGTGAGCGTGGCTCAGGCCGCGTCTCGGACGAAAATCGGTAAGCGGGTTTTTAAGCGGTATGTGAGGCAAAATTTTTGCGATTAAAGTAAGCGGTATGCGAAATAATCGCTATGTGATGCCATCGTTATGCGGGGGTCCACTGTACTGTAAACACCGAATTACAGAAAATATCTACCTGGATGAGGACTAACAAACTTACACTAAACATTGACAAAACCTACTTCATTCAGTTTGGTAACAGAGCTACAGATGTACCTCTTAACGTAACAATAAACGGATCACCTATCACAAAGCTAACAGAGGGAAAATTCCTAGGAATCCACCTCGATAATAGACTCAAATTTCATACACATATACAACAAATTTTCTAAGAAAATTTCCAGACTGTAGGCATACATCGAAGATACGGTACTATGTTCCACAGTCAGCCCTCCTGGCCCTTATCACTCTCTTATTTACCCCTATCTCACTATGGAATTTGTGCATGGGGCTCAACAACAATTAACCATCTCAGACCACTAATTACCCAACAAAAGGCTGCAGTTAGAATGATAACAAATTCTCACTACAGGCAACACACTCCACCAATATTCAAAACACTCAACTACTCACCATACAAAACATCCATACTTATTATTGCACCTATTAAATACATAGAACACTTAACTCTGATATTAACCCTCCCCTCAAACATCTCCTTCCAACCTCAACAGAACACATGACCATAACACAAGCACAGATCACTCTTTGATGTTCCTCGTGTCCATCTCACGCTATGCAAAAACTCAATGCACATAAAAGGCCCTAAAATCTGGAATTCATTACCTGTAAATATATAAGAAACACTACCTGTTAATAAATTCAAGTCTCTTCTCAAAGATCACTACTCACTCAAAACCAAATAAATACTGAATAACTGAACCTTATAAATTGTATATCCTATATGTTACTCACAATATATATCACACAAATGTTTAAACCTAGGACCCAATCTAACTTTATTATTTTTTTAAATACACTACCTAACAGAATACTCCATTCGACTGAATGTACAGCAATGCAAGCAACATATGACCTGTTCTTTGTAATACTCATTTGTGCTTTATAGTTATCTGCTTACAAAATGTTTTATCACTGAAATTTCATCATTGCTTTATGTTATATCTTAAGTTATTTTATAGCAGCCGTAATGCTATCATATACAGTGGCTTTGGCCAAGCTGCGACTTACCTTATTTTTTGTACCTCTGTATGTATGCTTAAATTACTAAATAAATAAATAAATAAATAAAAAACCAACCAAAACGATCTTCTTCACTTCTACTCTCACCACGACACCAAAACTAAACGTGGTGTAATTATAGGCTTCTTCCTGCGTGCACTCAGAATCTGCAGCAATGAGTTCCTTGAGGAAGAATGCACTATAATTGAACAAGTATTTTCTAAACTCCACTATCCTCGTCACTTCATCAGAGACTGCAGACGGCGGGCATTAAACATCTTCAACACACCCAGAGAAGACACTGCCGAGAAGAGATACCTAGTCCTCCCCACCAACTCCATTGCCAAACATGTTTCTAACATCTTTTCCAATACATCATTCCAAGTATCTACCTCCACGACCATCAAGGACATCACCAGCAGTAGACAGGACAAGCTTCCATCCTCTGCAGGGGTATACATAATCCCTTGTAATGACTGCAATAAATTATACGTGGGCGAAACATCAAGAGACCTCCAAACACGTATTTCAGAACACCAATACGCAAGCAGGACTGATGATACAAGGAATGCCTGTGTACAACATCGCAATTCACACAACCATTTAATTAACTACAGAAACTCAAGACTTATCGCCACAGAAGACAACGCTCAATACCGAAGAATCCTGGAATCATCGCTTATCTCTATAACCTACAATTTCAACCAGAACAATGGCTTCTATAACATAGCTGAACCACTCGCCAAGAAACTTCTTCATCGCTATCCCACATAAGAACATAGAACACTGCAGAAGGTCTACTCACAACTTGTCCAATACCCCTGCCAAGCTACCCAAGACTCTATAACCCCACCCGGTAGATCATCAGATGCAGCATTCTTCACCTGACCTCAACATGTCGGTTCTCTGAACCATCCATCTACAAAGATTATCAGATGCAGCATTTTTCACCTGACCTCAACATTCTGAACCTGACTATAAATATTCTGGTACCTTCCACCCCAGGTAGATGTGTGTGTGACTTGAAAAAGCCCACTGTGTGGGCGAAACGTTGTCAATAAAGGATCACATTAAACTGCATATGTGCTTATGTTTCCCTTATAACCAAGTCATTGCTATTGTTATTTTTTACTTATTATTCTTTTGGTACTTTAATTTGTGAATTTTATTTTGTCAATTTAAATCTAGTTAGACTCTTGATCTTGTCAACAACCTCTATCAGACCCTAGTGCAATTGCAAGTACCATTTTAATTTGTATTTTTATATTATAAGTTTATATTATAAGTCCTACTCCAAGATTGTTTTCATATCTTAGTGACTATATTGTGTGTGCAATTAGTGTATATTTCAATTATATCATTGTTCAAGGCCCTTAACTATCTTTTGCTAACTAGTACCAACTACCTCATATTATTTTTTTTTTTTTTACTTTTTATAGTACAATATATTGCTCAACTTATTATATATAACAAATCAGATCTTACTCCCAAATCAATATTATATCATAGTGACTATCTGTCATTTTAACTTTGTTTACCATTACTTAATTTAGTCCCTTATATTTTTTCTCTTTTATTTTAGCTTTATATAACAACCTTAGTTTATATATTCACAATTGTTAAAATAATCAAGGTGCTATTCTCAGGTGCTAAAGTGTAATAAGCTCATTATTTTGCCATTATATTCATTTATTTGATTACCACTTTTTTGTTCACCACAAATTATTTTAGTCCCTTTTATATTGCCTCATTTATTTTAGGTTTAAAGAGCTACCTTAGCTCATATTTTTTACATTTGTTAAAATAATTCAGGTGCTATTTTATAGCTTTAGAATATTTACTTTGTCTTATATTTAATTCTAACTATAGATTCACTATAAATCTTATGATAACAAGCATTGATCCTGATACCAACCTCTTATCTAATGACTTAAATGAATCAAACAGTAACTGTAATTACTACACAGCAGAACAATCAAAGGCACTTCTCAGAGCCAACAACATAACTGTCTTTAACTACAATATCAGATCTTTAAGCAAACATTACGATGACCTCATAGCATTACTAAATTCCCTGCATGCTAGTATGTCCATCATTACTCTCACCGAAACCTGGCTAAAGCCTGATACTACAGATGTCTATGCCATTCCTGGTTACACAGCCATACACAACTGTAGGCCAGATCAACAAGGGGGTGGCACAGCTATATACTACTCAGACCAACTAGAATGTATCACTAATACTTGCACAAGGGATGAACATGGGGAATATATAATAGCTAAATTCAAATCCAAATACCTACAAAAACTCTCACAGTGAATAAACATCTACAGAGTACCACAGTCAAACATTAGCTGTTTTAGTGACAACCTAGGAAGTATGATAACTGATGCACGCATGAACAAAGATCACTTACTACTCTCAGCTAGAATTGTATTAATAATTTTCTAAAAAAGACCCAATAAAACAAGCACTGCCCTAAAAAAAACTAAACAAATGATGCAGAGAGACTGAACAGTCCCTGGCTAACACCCAGTATCCTCAAATCCATAAATACAAAGCACCTATACGAAAAACAGTACAGAATGGGCCACATAACCAGAGACCGAACAAAACATTACTCGTCAATCCTAACCAGCCTGATAAGAAGGCTAAAAAATTGTATTATGAGAACAGATTATTCAACTTACAAGGTGACATAAAAAAAGACCTGTAAAGCCCTATCAGAAATACTAGGAACAAAAAAAAACACGAAATTGAATTAACAAAACCAGATGAACCCCCAATTCTCACCTACTGAAACAGCAAACAGACTCATGATTTCTTCTCCACTATAGGAAAAAACCTTGCCAATAAAATCCCAAGCTCAGATACCCCACCCAATGACTACCTCACTGGCAACTACCTGAACACACTGTTCCTAGCTCCAACTAACCCAACTGAAGTCTCCCTTATCAACAAACTAAAAAAGCAAGACAGGAGATTTAAATACCTTACCACCCATTATATACAAAAAAGTGTCACAGGTGCTATCACCAATCATTGCAACACTCTTTAACAAATCCATTGAATCCTCTACCTTTCCTACAGTTCTCAAAATAGCAAGGGTCACCTCGATCCATAAAGGAGGAGACCACACAGACTTGAATAACTATAGGCCAATATCCAACTTACACCCTCTCTAAAATCTTTGAAAAATTAATCCATTAGCGTATCTATTCCTACCTCATCTCCCACAACATACTCAACCCCTGTCAATTTGGGTTCAGGCCTAATAAAAATACTAATGATGCTATTATCCACATGCTATAACATATTTATACAGTAATAGAGAAAAAAGAAGTCCCACTGGGGATCTTCATTGACTTACGTAAAGCTTTCGATACAGATGACCACGACTTGCTCCACATAAAATTGTCGCACTATGGTATAAGAGGGCACTCCCTCAACTACCTAAAGTCATACCTCAGCAACAGAAGCCAATACGTGTACACAAATGGGGCAAACTCTTCCGCACAGCCAATTACAGATGGTGTCCCACAGGGAAGTGTCCTAGGCCCTCTTCTCTTTCTCATATACATAAATGACCTACCAAATGCATCGCAACTACTCAAACCCACACTATTTGCAGATGACACTACATACGTCTACTCTCACCCGAGCCCAGTCATGATAGCCAATACTGTAAATACCGAATTACAGAAAATATCAACCTGGATGAGGACCAACAAACTTACTCTAAACATTGACAAAACCTACTACATTCAGTTTGGTAACAGAGCTGCAGATGTGTCTCTTAACATAATGGTAAATGGATCACCTATCACAAAACTCACAGAGGGAAAATTCCTAGGAATCCACCTTGATAATAGACTCAAATTTCAAACACATATACAACAAATTTCCAAAAAAATTTCCAAGACCGTAGGCATACTATCGAAGATATGGTACTATGTTCCACAGTCAGCCCTCCTGGCCCTATATCACTCACTTATTTACCCCTATCTCACCTATGGAATTTGTGCATGGGGCTCAACAACAATAAACCATCTCAGACCACTAATCACCCAACAAAAGGCTGCAGTCAGAATAATAACAAATTCCCACTACAGACAGCACACTCCACCAATTTTCAAAACTCTAAACCTACTCACAATACAAAACATCCATACTTATTACTGCACCTACTACATACATAAAACACTTAACCTGACATAACCCTCCCCTCAAACATCTCCTTACCAACCTCAACAGAACACATGACCATAACACAAAACACAGATCATTCTTTGATGTTCCTCGTGTCCATCTCACGCTATGCAAAAACTCAATGCACATAAAAGGCCCTAAAATCTGGAATTCATTACCTGTGAATATAAAAGAAACACTGTCTGTTTATAAATTCAAGTCTCTTCTCAAAAATCACTTACTCACCCACAACTAAATAAATACTGAATACTTGTATCTCATAAATTGTATCTCATATATGTAGGGGTGTTAATGTTGCAGTTTAAAAACTGTAGTGTAAAGCACCCTTCTGGCAAGACAGTGATGGAGTGAATGATGGTGAAAGTTTTTCTTTTTCGGGCCACCCTGCCTTGGTGGGAATCGGCCGGTGTGATAATAAAAAAAAAAAAAAAATATGTATCTCATTATTGTATCTCATAAATGTCAACCTGTGACCCAATCAAACTTTGTTACTATTTAACTTCATTACCTAACAGAATACTCCATTCTACTGATTACACAGCAACACAGTAAATGACCATATGACCTGTCTTTGTAATACTCATTTGTACTAAATTGTTATCTGTTTTACAATAATTTTTGTACCACTGAATATATCATTGCTTAGTTAATCTTAAGTTCATTAAGCCTGCCCACAATGCTCTGCATACAAGGGGCTTTGGCATGTTGCACTTTAAAAATTGTATTCCTTGTACTTCTCTGTATCATGTTCAAATTAAATAAATAAATAAATAAATAAATAAATACTGATTGTACAGCAATGCATGCAACCATACGACCTGTTTTTGTAATACTCATTTGGCTTGTTATCTGTTTACAATAATATTTTACCACTGAATACTTCATTGCTTAGTTAATCTTAAGTTAATTTTAAGCCTGCCCGTAATGCTCTGCATTCAAGTGGCTTTGGCATGCTGCATTTAACTGTATTCTTTTGTACTTCACTGTATCATGTTCAAATTAATAAATAAATAAATAAATAAATATTGGTCAGTAAGGTTAACCTCTCCTCTTCTTATGCACCTATAAATTCCCCTTTTCTTCCCTAATAGATGCTTTAGCCTCCTGTTAATCCATTTGGGATCGTTATTATTAGACTTAATTTCTCTCTGGGGAAAGTATATACTCTGAGCACGATGTACATTATTAAGAAAAAAATCATAAATGCAGATCCCTTCATAATCATAAATATGATCATCGTCAATAAAATCATTAGCTAGATAACCCCAATCGAGATTTGATGGGTGTTCCCCGAGTCCATTATAATTGGCAAAACGAAAATTGGGCATTTTTACCGTACTATCGTTATTCTTGTATTCCCGGTTAATGCTAAAAGTGATGGATCTGTCATCACTTGCGCACGCTCTTCCGTGATACTCCAGATTATTTACGAGTGTTTCCCTATTTGGCAAGACTAGGTCTAGCAAATTATTACCCTGTAGGCTCTGTTACACACTGCTTCAGAAAACAGTCCTGAACTGTTTCCATAAAGTCACTGACTCTAGATTACAACTTTATACTTCATTATTAAGGCCTCACCTACATTATGCAGCTCAGTTCTGGTCTCCACATTGCAGAATGCACATAAATTCGTTAGAAAACATTCAGCGTAAAATGACCAAATTAATACGCAGCATTAGAAATCTTCCGCGTGAACAAAGATTGAAAACCCTTAAATTATATTCACTTGTTAGACGAAGAATGAGGGGAAACATGATACAAGTGTACAAGTGGAAAATGGGTATTAATAAAGGGGATATAATTAAGGTCTTGAGGATATCTCTCCAAGAGAGAACCTTCATTAATGGATTCAAATTAGACAAATTTACATTTAGAAAGGATACAGGAAATTATGGGTTTGGAAATAGGGTAGTTGATAAGTGCAACAGTCTACCTAGTTGCATTATTGAGGCTAAAACCTGGGTAGTTTCAAATTTAGGTTGGGTAAATACATCAGTGAGACGGGTTGGATTTCAGTGGCATTTACATACGAGTGGATAGAGTTATCAGAACTTAATTCTTGGGTGGCATTGAAAATTGCATTGGCAAATGTTTTGTTTAGTACAATAATTTGTAAAGGACCTGCCTAGTATAGGCCAACAGGCCTGCTGCAGTGTTCCTCCTTTCTTATGTTCTTAAATACTAGGGTTATCAACACTCCCAAGCTTCAGAACCTTGCATTTACCTACATTAAACTGCATCTTCCACTTTTCTGACCATGAATTGAGTTTGTCTAAATCCTCCAAAAGTTCCCTGGCATCTAAATTGGAATCAATTATCCTACTTATCTTTGTGTCGTCGGCAAATTTGCTCACATCACTAGTAATTCCCTCAGGTCATTGATGTATACGTATTATAAACAACAACGGGCCCAAGACTGATCCCTGTGGTACGCCACTTGTTACAGATCCCCACTCGGATTTAACCCCATTAAAGCATACTCTCTGGTTCCTATTGGAGAGCCATGACTCGATCCATGAAAAGCACTTTTCCCCCAATGCCATGAGCTGCCACTTTCTTAAACAGTTTTTCTGTTGCAGTAATCTATCAAAAGCCTTACTAAAATCTAAATAAACAATAATCGAATTCTTTATCATGATCGACGGCCTCAAAAGATTTACTGAAGAAGGTTAATATATTACTTAGGCGGGAACGGCCCCTCGTGAATCCGTGCCGAGTGTCGTTAATCAAGCTGTGCTTATCCAGATGGCTTCTTATATTGTCAGCTTTAACTGACTCTAGTAATTTGCCTACAATTCAAGTTAGGCTTACTGGGCGGTAACTTGACGGTAACGACTTGTCCCCTGCTTTAAAAAGAGGAATTACATTAGCCATCTTCCACATATCAGACACTACACCTGTTTGAAGAGAAATATTAAAAATATTAGTCAATGGTTCACAAACTTCCATTTTACACTCTAAGAACCCTTGAAAAAAGTTCATCAGGGCCCGGGGATTTATTTTGCCATAACCGGTCTATCTGTTTGATAACCATTTTGCTAGTGACTGTGATATTGCATAATTTATCATCATCAGGCCCACTATAAAAATTAATTACTGGGATATTGTTAGTGTCTTCCTGAGTGAAAACTGAGAGAAAATAATTCATAAGAATAGATTATTATTATTATTATAATCAAAAAGAAGCGCTAAGCCACAAGGACTATACAGCGCTGCAGGGCAGGAAGGAAGCGAGGGCATCAGGTAGCAAAAGGGAGATGGATGAGTAATAGGTTTCGGATAACAGCGGGGCAGTGGATGGTGAAAGGGTAAAGGGCAGCAAGAGACTGAACTAGAAAGGGCTGAGGGGAGTGCGAAAAGTATCATCAGAGTTTGTGGAGTAAATCAGTCGTTGTCAAGAAGTCAATGAGAGAGTCAGGATTAAAGGAGGGTCCATCAGCAAGAAGGGAAGGTAAAGAGAGAGTAGTAGAACGAAGACGACGTTGGAGGTAAATTCTGCGTGCTCGTTGATAGAGAGGGCAGTCTAACAGAATGTGGCTAATCGATACTGGAACTTGACACTTTCTCACAGAGAGGAACAGGGTGCCTCTCCATGAGATACCCATGAGTAAGACGAGTGTGACCAATGCGAAGGCGGGAGAGAGTGGTCTCCCAACCTCGGCACTGATGACAAGAAGACGGCCAGTAACCTATGCTCGGTTTAATAGAATGAAGTTTGTTACCGAGCAGAGTTGACCAACGTTGTTGCCAACGGGTGCGAAGGTGGGTAGCTATTGCAGCAAAATAGTCCAGAAATGGAACACCTCGATAGGAAATTGGTAGGTCATGTACTGCTGACCGCGCAGCAGTGTCTGCCTGTTCATTGCCCTGTACGTCAACATGACCAGGGACCCAATAAAAAACAATATCTTTATGTTTGGTAGAGATACGGCGTAGCCAAAGTTGGATACGGAGAACTAGGGATGAGATGTATCAAATTTTCGTATAGCCTGTAGAGCACTAAGGAGTCTGAGACTACTACAAATGATGACACAGGCATAGATGCGATACGAATAATTGCTGCAAGAATGGCATACAGTTCAGCAGTAAAATGCTAGCTGAAGATAGTAAATGTCCCCGCACGACGCTGTCCGGAAACACTGCTGCGAATCCGACGCCGTCTGAAGACTTAGAGCCATCTGTGTACACAGCGGTGGCATGAGAATGGGAGTGAAAGTGATCAAGAAAAAGAGAGCGGGAAGCCACCGTAGGCAGTTGAGCTTTCGAGCAAGGGAGTGAGAAAGAGCAGACCCGAACAGCTGGAACTTCCCAGGGGGGGTAGGGAAAAGTGAGATGCTACATGAACATATAAGGTGGTAACTGAAGGGAAGACAAGAGTGAATGTAGGCGAAGAGAAAAGGGACGGAGCAAACAGGGCGGCAACGAATAAAGAATGTCTAC
>NW_026466075.1:0-36174 GCF_026875155.1 Cherax quadricarinatus
CCCTAAAATGGGACACAACATTGTCATTGTAGATGTTGCAGCATAGCTTGCAACAGCTGTGCCAGGGTGATGTTTATCCATAAATGTTTGCACATAGGAAAGCAGGAACACTGCAGCAAGCCTGTTGGTCCATACTAGGCAGGTCCTTCACAAACCATCCCACTAACAAAATCATATTTGCCCAACCTAATTTTCAATTCTTCCCAAGCAATAAGCTTTGATAATTCTATTCACTCATGTCTGGATTTTTTGGATTATCCTAGGTAATTTACACTGTGTACAGTAGGGCCCTGCTTTACGGCATTTTGCTTTATGGTGTTCCGCTATTACGGTCATTTCAAATTATGACCAAAACTCGCTATATGGCTCCCCCCACCTGACTTTCTAATACGGTCACCACGCCCCACTCGGTTTGTTTACATTCTCTGTGAGATATGTAAGCACTAAGTCTCTCCATTATGTCTGGAAACTCCAAAATTTCAAGTGTTTTTAAAAGTTATTTCATATTTTATATATACTCTGATAATTATACTTATGTATACCTGTACCTAAATAAACTTGCATATTGTGCTGGCATGCAGGTACACATTAAAATCAGTAAGAGTGTCTTATGTCTCCAGACGTCATATTAGTAATGATAATAATCACCGAGTCTCATTTAAATATCATATATTACGTGAATATACACATTTTCATTAATTCATCTATGATATTTTTTCAAAATTACATAATAAACACAATGTATAAATATAAAGATGATAAATACACCCCACAGTAGAATAAATAAACATAAATATGAGATGTGGTAGCCAGACAACTTGCACAAATGTCACCATATTAGAAATAATAATAATAATAATAATAATAATCACCGAGTGTCATTAAATGTCGTATATTACGTTATTATACACATTTTCATTAATCCATCCATGATATTTTTTTCAAAATTATATAATAAACACAATACATAACATATAAAGATGATAAATACACCCTACAATAGAGTAAATAAACATAAATATGAGATGTGGTAGCCAGATAACTTGTACAAGTGATGGCAAGAATAACATTTTCTCTAGTCTAACATAAAAGAAAATGTGTTACTGGGGGTAACTGTAGAAAATTATTCCTTTCATATTATGTAAGTTTATTCAGGTATACACAAATACAGTTACATAGATTATCATACATAACAGCATATGTGTAGAGAACCTAGGATAACCCAAAAAAGTCCCTCAGAGTGTCATTTCTTCTAAAAATGGTGTTAAATGAGAATGGGAGTGTTCTTTTATTCTACCGTATCAGTGTAGAGGCAACTTGTACACAATGTAACTTGTACACAAACAAAACGTGTACACTTTGTTTACAAAACTTGTGTTCGCTTGGTTTGTTTACATAACTCTGCACCAGTCCTCCCTCATGTACTCATTCTTTCTCTCTCATTTATTCGTTTTATCTTGTTTACTCACCCCTGACCATACATTAAGACTACAAATATTTTAAGGTAAGTAATGAGTGAACTGTATATGCATTTTATCGCTCTGGGATGCTTAAATATCATAGAATACAGTGGACACCCGTCTTACGAACGCATCGCGTTACGTTAAATCTGCCATACAAAGCATTTGAACGCAAAAATTTTACCTCGCCTCACAATAAAAAACTCGCCTTACATGATTTGTCCAGAACGCATCCCACGTGTAGTCTCAGTGCCAGTGTTTACAAGCCAGGCAGTGTGGTCGCATCCACGCATACTTTCAGTACATTTCACCTTATCCCAGTGTTTTTTGTGCTTGTAACTGCAAAATAAATCACCATGGGCCCCAAGAAAGCTTCTAATGCCAACCCTGTGGTAAAAAGAGTGAGAACTAATATGGAAATTAAGAAAGATTTTGAAGGGTTTGGGGCTAGCCCTGAGAAGCCTATGCCAGTTGTGGAATTCATTGTGCCTACTTCAAAGATTAAGGAAATGTGTGCAAAGTGGGTTGAACTGCAAACATTTATGGATGAAAATCACCCTAACACAGCTATTGCAAGCTGTGCTGGTGTCTATTACAATGACAATTGTGTGGCCCATTTTAGCCAAATCTTAAAGGAACAGGAGGTACAGACCTCTATGGACAGATTTGTTGTGCAACAGAGGTCCAGTGACTCTCAAGCTGGTCCTATTGGCATTAAAAGAAGGGAAGTAACCCCGGAAAAGGACTTGCTCAAGTCCTAATGGAAGGGGATTCCCCTTCTGAACAATAACTTCCACACTTTCCCCTCCTCCCATCCCATCAATCATCACCAGATCTTCAGTAAAGGTAAGTGTCATGTATTCTATTCTTAGTAGAGTAGTAATTGTGCATGTCTTCTTCAGTTTGTGTGTATTAAAATTAATATTTCATATGGTAAAAACTTTTTTTTTTTTCATTTTTTGGGGTGTCTTGCACAGATTAATTTGATTTCCATTATTTCTTATGGGGAAAATTAATTCGCCTTATGATAATTTTGGCTTACTATGAGCTCTCAGGAATGGATTAATATCGTAAGGTGGGGTCTACTGTATATGTGTGAGTGGAATGGCCTGGTATGGTAGCCCGGCTGACTACCATACATACCACACTTGATTTCTTACAATAAATACTACTTGTCTCACCCTAGATTAAGACTATAAATATTTTAAGGTAAGTAATGAATGCACTATGTGTGTATGGTACTTTTTTATTGTTTTTTGATGCCTAGTTCTATTGCTAACTTTAATATATGTTAGTGTAAACTTGTTACCTAGTATTTGTATGCATTTATTAGGGGAAAAGAAGGGTGTTTCACTTTATGGCGATTTCCGCTTTACGGCAGTAGCCTGGAACCTAACCTGCCATATAAGTGGGGCCCTACTGTATAATTGTATTTATGTATATGTTCCTGTGAGATAGAGACAAATAGAGACAGACATAGACAGTCAATCAGCCTGCCAGCTAGCCAACCAGCCGCTGGCCAACTAATCGCTGGCCAGTCAGCCTGCCAAAATTACAGTTCCAGAATTGTTTCTGTTTTCTTAGGGCATAGGTTACAGGACATTCTGGCAGGATGACAATTTCCTCTTGAAAGGGACTGTTAATACGACATAACATCAGTGAATCCTTGGTGTTTGTTGTGCTGTTTGCTCTAGCTGGCACTCAGTTGAACTGGCACTCCCACAAGGTACTAAGTGGTCCCAAATTTTTTTAATAAAGCACATACTGAGGGTTAAGATGCATTCTATGCTGACCAGGCATCTTAGGCCAATCATGCCAAATTTGGAGGCAGGAAAAATAAAACGTAGATCTACGTTTGGAGTGCTAGCGGTAAGAACGTAGATCTATGTTAGGGCAGTTAACCAGTTAATAACCCTTTGTCGTGTTTGGCCGAAAAAATTCGGTATTGATTACGTGTTTTTGGCGCGTGTCATACTTCGCGCCCCGCGCGGCCAGCTTCCCGTTCTTTAGTTCCAACCAATCACAAGCCTTCCCTGAGTCTCTTCAGCTAAGTACAGTTCGCTTCTGCCGCCTTCCCATTGGTTGAGAGATCAAATATAAACACTGGCGGCTTGGCTTCGAACACACACGCATTTTTCCCTCCACCATTACTAATCTACTCTTGGATTATACATTCTACAATGTCGGTAAGTACTGATTGTTGTGTTTAGTGCTTACATGAATAGTTTAGTGCATATTTTGATATATACCTAAAGTCCGTGTGAAGCATAATATGAGTGTAGCATGCAGTTGAAAAAAGTGCAAGCATTTTAGTCCGAATTATTTCGGTATTGCGCGAGTTTCCAGGAATGTCCAATTATAGTCAAATAAATATTTATAAAAAATTTTCAATTGCATATATGAACTCTGTAGTGGTCTGGATTTATACAGGAGGTTTCTATTGTCCTTCCAGTTCCATGAGAGGCTGTTTTATGGGGAGCAGTCGACCAGCAGGTCGAGGTATGTCTGCGTTTCTGAAGACAGTGACTCGGAACCAGAGGTAGACGAACCAGAATTGCTGGATAGTGGTGATGAATACTTGCCACCGCATGCACAGGATGCAGAGATGTCAAGTGATGATGAGGAGGAGGAAGAAAGGAAAGAAAGGCCAGCCAAAAAGCAGAAAAGTAATGAGGAAAAAGAAAAATTTTAGGATTGAGGAATACCCGGATGAGGAAGAGATCCATGAGAATATTGCTCTTCAAGTTTCATCTCAGTGGACCGTAGATGACATTGAAAATGATCCTTTGCCGGCATATGAACATGAAAAGCCTCTTGCAATTAGGTCTCCATATGAGTATTTTCGTATGTTCGTTACTCCAGCCATGATAGATAACATAGCATATCAAACAAATTTGTATACAAGGCAACAAGACGTAAATAATACTTTTTCAACAGATTCTGAAGAGATCATGAGGTTCATAGGTATTTTGTTGTTCATGGGTATTGCTCCACTACCATCCCTCGAAGACTATTGGAAAGCTGCTTTTAGGAGCCCACAGTTGCAGATAGCATGGCGTCTAAGAGGTTTAGGTACCTTAGAAGTCATATTCATTTCAATGACAACACAAAAAAGGATAATGACAGATTCTACAAAGTAAGGCCTCTTTACACTGAACTAACTAATGCTTGCTTGAAAATTCCAGCTACACCCAAGCAATCTATTGATGAAGTCATGGTTGGTTTCAAGGGTAAAACTGCTGGAAACCTAGGCAGTACATCAAAACAAAACCAGATAAGTGGGGTTTCAAACTTTTTTGTCGTGCAAGTCAAGATGGACTCATACATGATATACTCATGTATCAAGGCACAACAACTTTTGACACACATCCCATACAGCTGCCACAGGAAGAATCTAAACTTCCAATAAGTACAAAGATTGTTCTGGTACTTGCACAAACTATGAACAAGACAAACACATCAGCAATCTATGCTGACAATTTCTTTTCAAGTATGCCTTTGGTCAAGCTACTAAGAGATAAGTATAACTGCAGATACACTGGAACAGTACGTGACAATAGATGTGGTAAGCCACATCTGGTGCCTATCAAACAAATGGAAAAAAAACAGTGTGGTCAGGGGCAATTTTTGCTTCAACAACAATGATGGTGTCCTTGTTGTACGATGGAAGGACACCAAAGTTGTGACTTTAGTGACAACTGATATTGGGGTCGAGCCCATGAGTCTTGTTGAGAGATATAACAAGGGTACAAAGAGGAAAGAGAAAATATCGTGCCCTGCAGTCATCAAGAACTATAATGCAAACATGGGAGGTATTGACAAAAGCAACATGTTGGTGCATCTCTACAAAACACCAATGAAATCAAAACGTTGGTACATGCGGCTATTTGCCTATATTATTGATCTTGCTGTTGTGAATGCATGGCTGCTTTATTGCCGTGATTCTCGAGCAATAAAGCAAAGTGTATGCAACTGAAGTATTTCAGGAATTCTATCTCTGAAATTGCAAGGTCTAAAGGACAAAACCTTAGAGGGAGCAGCCTAAGAACAACTCCAAGACCTTCACCAACTAATTCACCATGTACTTCCAATGGTGTTGGCATAGTGAAACCTGGGAGGGGAACACGTACAGAAATGCCTGATGACAGTGTTAGGAAAGACATTACTCTAATGCACTTCCCAATGGCAGGGCAAAGGCCGTTTACTTGCAAGTATTGCAGCACCTCGAAAAAAACGGTAACATCGTCATTCGTCTGTAGTGTATGCAAAGTAAATCTGTGCATAAAGACTGATAGAAATTGTTTCACAGACTTCCATCTTGCCAATTAGCAATATAGAATCATTGGTCTTCCAAATGAATCTCAGGAATATAGGGATTGAAACTTGCATCACTTTGCAATTTGGCATTGTTGATATTTGCTTCCTTTTTATATTTTGTAACAATTAAAAAATGTTTTGATACAAGTTCCATTTATGTTTTTTATATTGTCTGTTTGTATATTAAATTTAAAAAATTGTTTTGGTGTGTTTTATTAACAATTGCAAGTTTGCAACATAAAATTTTTTAATCACTTTGTCGGGGGCGGCCTAATATTTTCGGTCTTCGGAGATTGGCAATTGCTCGAAAACTAACCATCAGAAATCAATTTATATGGGATCAGTGACCTTGTATTGAGTTACTCTATCCACCATAGGGAGTTCAGTTCGAATTTCAAATTTTCGGACCCCTTGCGCGATGAAGGGTTTAAAGTGCCCTAGAGTGATAAAATGCATAAACAGTACACTCATTACTTACCTTAAAATATTTGTAGTCTTAATGTAGGGTGCGAGGTGAGTAAACGAAATGAAATTAAGAAAATAAATGAGAGAGAGAGAGAGAGAGAGAGAGAGAATGAGAGAGAGAATGAGAGAGAGAATGAGAGAGAGAATGAGAGAGAGAGAATGAGAGAGAGAGAATGAGAGAGAGAATGAGAATGAATGAATGAGAATGAATGAATGAATGAGAGAGTACAATGGACCCCTGGTTCATGATATTAATCCGTTCCTGAGAGCTCATCGTAAACCAAAATTATCGGAAAGCGAATCAGTTTTCCCCATATGAAATAATGGAAATCAAATTAATCCCTGCAAGACACCCAAAAGTATGAAAAAAAAACTTTTACCACATGATATATTAAGTTTAATGCAGTATATAATTTACAATAATAACAATAGAATAATCACAATAGAATAATTGACACTTACCTTTAACCCCTTCAGGGTCCAAGGCCAAAATCTGAAGTGGTGCTCCAGTGTCCAAGAAATTTTGAAAAAAAAAAAATTATTTTTTCTTACATAATTAGAGTATATTTTTGTGAAGGTAATAAGACAAAAAAAAGTTTTTTCTGATCAGTACTTACTGAGATACAGCGGCGGGAAGTTGACCCAAAATGACCGCGGGGCGTGGCAACATCAGTGACTTCCGCAAAATCCCATTTTTTATTTTATGTTTTTTATACTTTTTTCTTTTCTTTCTATTTTTTTCTTTTTCTAATAACATTTTCGGCCTGTGAGACCAGTATATTGTATATTGTATTAGTGTACACTCATTGTATTCAACACAATAACTGCACTAATTTGTTTATCATGTTGACCCTGATCTAAACCTACATAATCTGACACACAATCAAAACCTATTGGAAAGTAACTGCCTTTACTACACAGCATCACAAACCAGCACTATCCTAAACAATGATAAAAGTCTATCAGTACTTAACTACAACATCAGGTCCTTAAGCAAACACTATGATGACCTCCTGGCACTCCTTGAATCACTAAAGACACCCTTCTCCTGCATTATTCTTACTGAGACCTGGCTTAACAGGACACAATAGATATTTACCCTCTACCAGGATACACAGCAATCCACAACTGCAGACCATACCAAGTTGGGGGTGGTATTGCAATCTATTACTCTAACCAATTATCTTGTTTTAGCACCAATTCCTTCAGTGATGAATATGGGAATACATTTTTGCTAATTTTACTGTAAAAAACCTTAAGACGCCTTTAACAATCGGTGCCATTTACCGGATACCCCACACAAACATCCCAACATCAGTGAGAAATTAAAGGCACTAATAACAACAGACAAATGAATAAGCACCACCTTCTCTTAGCTGGAGACTTCAACATCAACCTAGGCCTACTAGATGATCAGCCTGTAACTGATTTCATCAACAATATGAACAACACACTTCTCATACCAACAATAACTAAACCAACCAGGCTCACTGAAACAAGTGCAACTATAATAGACCACATATGGACCAATATACTAGCCCCCCTTAAATCAGGGATAATCACAGATAGCACTACAGACCACTACCTGCCTTTCCTCTTGACAAACATTAGTAAACCACCACTTGAATACAACAAAGTCTCATTTAGACTCCATGATGAGGCCTCAATAAGGAAGTTCACAGCTGACATAGAGACTGTTGACTGGCCTACAGAATTCTCCAGGCAATGGTATTGATGACTGGACAGACATTTTTCTTAACAAACTACTTAGACTATACAACAAACATTGTCCTATAAAACGAAACAGATCACAAACAAACGGCTTGGTTGCCAATGGCTAACCAGCACCATTCTGAAATCCATTGATAAGAAACACCAATATGAAAGCAATATAGACAGGGCTTAATACACAAAGATATTCTTAAACACTATTCATCAGTCCTCACCAAAGTAATAAAGAAAGCCAAACAACTATACTACTCCAGTAGATTCACTGACACAAGAGGAGATATAAAAAGACTTGGAAAACACTCTCTCAGATTCTAGGGACCCACAAACTGAAAAAAAACAAGAATATTGTCCTAACTAAACCTAATGAAACACCACTGCAACCCACTGACACAGCTAACAAGATAAATGACTTCTTCTCAACCATAGGTTCTAATCTCGCCAATTAAAATCCCACGTACCAATGCCCATGCTGGGGACTACCTAGATGGGAATTTCCCAAATTCCTTCTATCTTGCTCCAACTGAGCCCACGGAAGTCACCGAGATTATAAAGTCACTTAAAAATAACTCAGGGAATCTGTCTCATGTCCCACCATTATTGTACAAGAGAGTGGCCATGTCCTCTCGCATATTATCTCATTACTTTTCAACAAGTCACTAGAAACCAGCACCTTCTGAAATTACTCAAGACGGCAAGGTTACACCACATACATAAAGGTGGTGACCCTACAGATTTAAACAACTATAGGCCAATATCAACTTACCATTGCTATCCAAAATCTTTGAGAAACTTGTGCACAGGAGACTATATTCATTTATAACGTCACAAAACATACTCAACCCTTGCCAATTTGGATTCAGGAAAAATAAAAGCACTAACGATGCAATCATAAAAAATGCTAGATCTGCTTTACACAGCATTGGAAAAATAAGGAATATCCACAGAATTTTTATTGACCTAAGAAAAGCTTTTGACACAGTAGACCAGCATCCTACTCCACAAACTTGACCATTATGGTATAAGAGGCCATGCGCTTGCTATTTTCAAGTCTTATCTTACTAATAGGTATCAGTTGTCACCATTAAAGACACAGCATCAACAACACAGTCACTTATACTGGAGTTCCGCAGGAAGTGTCTTGGTCCCCTGCTTTCCTCATATACATCAATGATCTTCAAACGTATCTCGACACCTGAACCCCATTCTCTTTGCTGACGACACGACTTATGTCATCTCTCACCCTAATCTTGCCACCCTCAACACCATTGTTAATGAGGAGCTGATCAAAATATCGACCTGGATGACAGCCAATAAACTTACGCTTAACGTTGACAAAACTTACTACATTATGTTTGGTAGCAGAGCAGGAGATGCGCAAATTAACATTAAGATCGACAACACTCTAATTGCCAGGCATAATGAGGGCAAATTCCTAGGCCTATACCTCGACAACAACCTGAACTTCAGCACCCATATCCAACACATAACCAAAAAAGTATCCAAAATGGTTGGGATCCTCTCCAAGATACGATACTACTTGCCGCAAACTGCCCTTCTCACACTATACCATTCACTTATATATCCATACCTCACCTATGCTATCTGTGCTTGGGGTTCAACTGCAGCAACACACCTAAAGCCAATAATAACCCAACAAAAAGCAGCAGTAAGAATAATCACTAAATCCCATCCCTGGCAACACACCCCCCCACTCTTCATAGATCTAAACTTACTCCCTGTTCAGAACATCCACACTTACTACTGTGCAATCTACATCTACAGGACCTTAAATTCCAATATTAACCTTGACCTAAAATGCTTTCTTGATAGTTGTGACAGAACCCACAAGCACAACACCAGACACAAACATCTCTATGACATTCCCCGTGTCCGACTAAACCTTTACAAAAATCAATGTATGTCAAAGGCCTTAAAATCTGGAACACCCTACCTGAAAATTCCAAAACTGCAGACACATTCATCACCTTCAAAACTACCATCAGAAAACATCATTGTCTCCCTGATACACCCAGTCAACTAATAATACGAATACCACCAGGTGGTTCACACTTACACTCACTCACCCATTTGACCATAAACAGAAATATCAATCTCAATCTCAAAATAATGAATCTTAACTAGTCATAAGTTGGCCTGTGATACTCCAATACTGAAACTATGTATAGTGCCAAAACAAAAGCATTCACATTGCTAAACTCACAACTAGTATTTAGTCACTTAGCCACAATACCAACTTACTTCATAATTTTGTAATATTTTAAACTTAAGATTTAATTAAGTCTGCCCGAAATGTCTAGCCATGCTAGGTGTTCTTGTGGTACACTCTGTAATTATTATTTTACTACATGTAAACCTCATTCTGTAAACTCAGCATTGTAATCCTTATAGAGAATAAACTTTGAATGTGAATTGAATTGAATTGAATTGCTTACAAAACTTGTTTACAGTTATTGTAAACAAATGATGTAAATATTAGTGCGGTTATTGTGTTGAATACAACGGTACCATATAGTATCATATGGTACAATGGTGCCATAGGGTGCAATGGTACCATATGGTACAATGGCACCATATCATACATTGGTACCATATGGTACAATATGGTACAATGGCACATGATACAATGGTACCATATAGTACCATATGGTACAATGGTGTCAAGGGTGCAATGGTACCATAGGGTGCAATGGTACCATATGGCACAATGGCATCATATGATACAATGGTACCATATGGTACAATATGGCAAAATGGCACATGATACAATGGTACCATATGATACAGTGGTACCATATGGTAGAATGGCACCATTTGGTACAATGGTACCATATGATACAATGGTACTATATGGTGCAATGGTACCTAATGGTACAATATGGTGTAATGGTACCATATGGTACCATATGATGCAATGGTACCATATTGTACATTGTACCATACAGTACAATGATACCATATGGTTCATTGTACCATATGGTATTAAAACAGTATTAAAACAGGGAAGTGTTTTTGGGTATGCCCAAATGAGATAAATCTGTGGACTAAAATCACAAGGGTATTAAAAGAGGATAACATCAAAGCTGCTTTCATAGAAAACCTGGAAGCTTTCTACAACAGATGGGAACATAAAAAGTCTGGGCTGAATGGTACTGCCCTTGATACTGGCCATGTAGTCAGAAACTGTAAGGCTGGAGGTGATGTCCTGGTAGTCAGTAAATGTGGGGCTGATAGTGCTGTCCTGGGAGACAGTAATGGTGAAGCTGGAGGTGCTGTCCTGGGAGACAGTAATGGTGAAGCTGGAGGTGCTGTTCTGGTAGTCAGTAAATGTGGGGCTGATAGTGCTGTCCTGGGAGACAGTAATGGTGAAGCTGGAGGTGCTGTCCTGGGAGACAGTAATGGTGAAGCTGGAGGTGCTGTCCTGGGAGACAGTAATGGTGAAGCTGGAGGTGCTGTCCTTTGAGACAGTAATGGTGAAGCTGGAGATTTTGTCCAGGTAGTTGGGAATTATACGCAGGAAAGAATACATATAAATGGCCTCATAGGGGACAGGAGCCATAGTAGGGAAACAAGTGTAGTCAAAGATAAGATAAAACCAATATTGCAAACTAGAAATACCACAGGAAATAGCAAACAAGAGGACTCCACTAGCAATAGTGAGGATATATTACCAAAAACAACTGGTGGGAGCTCCATTGTTGGTGCTAGGGAGGATAGGAATAAGACAGGGAAACATGCACCAACAGGGAATACAGTCACAGAAACCCAAGGCAAACGGAAACCAAGCCTGTGCACATACTATGCCCTTGGTATCTGCTGGCATGGGAAATCTGGAAAAACAGACGGGACGTGCAACTATGACCACCCTAGAAAATGCCATGCCCATATGACAACAGGAAAATGCAAACTCCCTTCCTGTAAGCTTTTTCACCCTGAACTGTGTACCTCTTCAGTGCAGGAAAGACTGTGCTATAACTTAAATTGCCAGGCACACCATCTAAAGGGGACAAAAAGATACAAAACATCCAGGCCATGGGAAAACCTGGGTAGCCACAGCCACTCAAGAGGGAGAGGTTTTTTAGTGCCAGGAAGGAAAAAAACTGGCAGGAAATGGCAGAAATCGTACACCAAATCCAGTCATTCCTGGAGTGGAACCACAGTCGATGGCCTCCACTCCAAACCAACAGATACAGATACTAATGCCGGAAAAAAAATCCCCCCCCCCCAGTACCAACAATACCACCAGTCTGATGACATTCTTCTTTGCAAATATACAGGGTCTAAAGCCAGCGACAAACAACAAAATATCTTTCATCCGTGGACTGCTTGCAGAGGCAAAGGCAATGTTTGTGGCTTTCACTGAGACCCACATAAAGGATCACTTGGACAACGAAATATGGATCCCAGGTTACAACCTATACAGATGTGACAGAGTGAACAGGCAAAAGGGGGGGTTGGGTTGACCTGTACATTGCAGAGTCACTTGTTTGCACAGAACTGCTTAATGCCTCAAATGATGTAGTGGAAGTTTTAGCAGTAAAGGTCGAGAACCAAAACCTAGTCATTGTGGTAGTCTACAAGCCTCCAGATGCAACATCCCAGCAATTTCAGGAACAGCTGTTAAAAATTGACCACTGTCTGGAAAATCTTCCAGCTCCTGCACCCAACATCTTGCTCCTGGGGGATTTCAACTTAAGGCACCTAAAATGGAGGAATATAGCAAATAACATTGTTGCAGTAATAACACCAGGAGGCAGCTCTGATGAAAACTCACACTCACATGAGCTTTTAAATCTCTGCACAAAATTCAATTTAAACCAGCAAATAATAGAGCCTACTAGACTGGAGAATACACTAGACCTCATCTTCACTAACAATGATGATCTGACAAGAAATTTCACCATATCAAAAACAATATACTCAGATCACAACATAATTGAGGTTCAGACATGTATGCGTGGAGCCCCAGACTGACATAATGAGACTAGTCACGAGGGAGCATTCACCAAATTTAACTTCAATAACAAAAACATAAAGTGGGACCAAGTAAACCAAGTCCTAACCGATATAAGCTGGGAAGATATACTAAGCAACACAGACCCCAACTTATGCCTAGAACAGATTAACTTGGTGGCACTCGATGTATGCACAAGGCTTATTCCTCTAAGAAAAAGGAGGAGTAGATGTAAAATACAAAGAGACAGGCGCTCTCTTTACAGGCGACGGAAAAGGAATCGCGGGAAGAACTAAAAGCCATAAATGAAATCGAAAGAAACCCAAAGTATTTCTTCTCCTATGCCAAATCAAAGTCGAGAACAACGTCCAGTATTAGGCCCCTACTTAAACAAGATGGGTCCTACACAGATGACACCAAGGAAATGAGTGAGCTACTCAAGTCCCAATGTGACTCAGTTTTTAGCAAGCCGCTAACCAGACTGAGAGTCGAAGATCAAAATTAATTTTTTATGAGAGAGCCACAAAATTTGATTAACACAAGCCTATCCGATGTTATCCTGATGCCAAATGACTTCAAACAGGCGATAAATGACATGCCCATGCACTCTGCCCCAGAGCCAGACTCATGGAACTCCGTGTTCATCAAGAACTGCAAGAAGCCCCTATCATGAGCCTTTTCCATCCTATGGAGAGGGAGCATGGACACGGGGGTCGTCCCACAGTTACTAAAAACAACAGACATAGCCTCACTCCACAAAGGGGGCAGTAAAGCAATAGCAAAGAACTACAGACCAATAGCACTAACATCCCATATCATAAAAATCTTTGAAAGGGTCCTAAGAAGCAAGATCACCACCCATCTAGAAACACATCAGTTACACAACCCAGGGCAACATGGGTTTAGAACAGGTTGCTCCTGTCTGTCTCAACTATTGGATCACTACGACAAGGTCCTAAATGCACTAGAAGACAAAAAGAATGCAGATGTAATATATACAGACTTTGCAAAAGCCTTCGACAAGTGTGACCATGGCATAGTAGGCACAAAATGCGTGCTAAAGGAATAACAGGAAAAGTCGGTCGATGGATTTATAATTTCCTCACTAACAGAACACAGAGAGTAGTCGTCAACAGAGTAAAGTCCGAGGCAGCTACGGTGAAAAGCTCTGTTCCACAAGGCACAGTACTCGCTCCCATCTTGTTCCTCATCCTCATATCCGACATAGACAAGGATGTCAGCCACAGCACCGTGTCTTCCTTTGCAGATGACACCCGAATCTGCATGACAGTGTCTTCCATTGCAGACACTGCAAGGCTCCAGGCGGACATTAACCAAATCTTTCAGTGGGCTGCAGAAAACAATATGAAGTTCAATGATGAGAAATTTCAATTACTCAGATGTGGTAAACATGAGGAAATTAAATCTTCATCAGAGTACAAAACAAATTCTGGCCACAAAATAGAGCGAAACACCAACGTCAAAGACCTGGGAGTGATCATGTCGGAGGATCTCACCTTCAAGGACCATAACATTGTATCAATCGCATCTGCTAGAAAAATGACAGGATGGATAATGAGATCCTTCAAAACTAGGGAGGCCAAGCCCATGATGACACTCTTCAGGTCACTTGTTCTACCTAGCCTGGAATATTGCTGCACACTAACAGCACCTTTCAAGGCAGGTGAAATTGGTGACCTAGAAAATGTACAGAGAACCTTCATGGCACGCATAACGGAGATAAAACACCTCAATTACTGGGAGAGCTTGAGGTTCCTAAACCTGTATTCCCTGGAATGCAGGCGGGAGAGATACATGATTATATACACCTGGAAAATCCTAGAGGGACTAGTACCGAACGTGCACGCGAAAATCACTCGCTACGAAAGCAAAAGACTTGGCAGACAATGCACCATCCCCCAATGAAAAGCAGGGGTGTCACTAGCACGTTAAGAGACCATACAATAAGTGTCAGGGGCCCGAGACTGTTCAACTGCCTCCCAGCATACATAAGGGGGATTACCAACAGACCCCTGGCAGTCTTCAAGCTGGCACTGGACAGCACCTAAAGTCGGTTCCTGACCAGCCGGGCTGTGGCTTGTACGTTGGTTTTGCGTGCAGCCAGCGCAACAGCCGGGTTTTGACAGGCTCTGATCCACCCAGGGGCCCTGGTCACAGAGGGGGCCGCGGGGGCGTTGACCCCCGGGAAAACTCTCCCAGGAAAAATCCGGGCAAACTCGGGTTTATTAAACACAAAACACTAATTTTTTATTATTATTTTGTTTACAATGTTGTTTACAAAAAAAAATATGCAAAATGTATTTAGAAATGTTCTATTATTTTTTTTACAAGTGTACGGAACTTTATGTTCCTTGAGGTGGATGAAAAAACACTTTGTCTCGGAAACTGCAGTCAGTATAGCTTGCGTCGCCACTATCAGTCGGGTGGTTCCATCCCACCAACACCTATTGACCATATGGAAAAGGTATAGTTACGGGTACCAATGGTACATTGTCTATAGGTAAAGGGTACCAGCGTACAGGATAACATATGGTACGGGTACCATATGGTAAGGGTCCCATATGGTACATTGTCCCCAATGGTACATGGTACCATAAGTACGGGGACACCAAGTAAAGATACGGGGATAACTTTGGAAATAAGTTCACCCGACTTTTTTGCTTATCCTAGGATTTTATACATATGCTGCTATGTATGATAATTATGAAATTGTATTTTGTTAACCTGAATAAACTTACTCAAGTGCGTGGCATCATAAGTAAGTTTTTTTTAGTTATACACAAATAAAGTTACATAGAATATCAACTTAGCAGCATTGTTTGGTAAACCCTAGGATAACCCAAAAAAATAGCAGAATTTTTTTCCATTAGGGCCCCCTGTTCTCTGTTCTATATGGTACAAAGTACTAAGGGGAAACCATGTACTTTTGGTCCCATTGTACCATATGGTCCATTGTTACCATATAAACCCATTGTTTTACATGGCACCATTTCCATTTTGGTACCATTGACCATATGTACAATGGTCCCATTGGTTCAAAACCATAAAATTCATTTCGCTCCCTTCCATCAGTCTTAAAAACTGTAAGTTGTGAAGAGGAGAGTCAGAATTCGCCGGAGAGGGAGTGGGGAGGAGAGTTTCCCCTTGCCCCCAGGCCTATGAACAAAGACTTCCCCGGTTTTCCCCCAAAAATCCTGTGGGTGCCAGATTTTTTTTAAGGGGGCACATGCCCACCCAGACCCATTTCCTAGATTAGGCCACACCCTTCTGGCTAAATTTGCAGCGCTAAAAATTTTTGGCATAGATCTACGGTTTGGCCCCCTGAACGAAAAGCCGTAGATCTGGGGAGGGCCCCTGAAAGGGTTAATAAAGATCTGGTGAGATTGAGGGGATGGGGGGGAGGGGGTTGCCAAAAGTTTTTAATTTTAGGGGGGGAATCCCCCTCCATTAGGTTTGAGGTAGCAAGCCCCTTTTCCCGGGGGTTAACTCCCTTCTTTTTTTAATGCCCCTAGGACCCGCTTGAGAGTCACTGGACTTCTGTACACAACAAAACTGTCCATAGAGGCCTGTACCCTTGTTCCTTTTTGACTTTCCTAAATGGTTTTTACAACATTGTCAGTGTACAGGGTTGCCCAAAACGGCTTGCAGTAGCTGTTCAGGGTGGTTTTCATCAAAAAAAGTTTTCCTTTTAAACCCCTTTGCACCAATTTTCCTTAATTTTTTAAAAGTCTTGCACCCTTGGTCCAAAAGGGTTGGACTAGAAGCTTTTCTTAGGGCCCATGGTGACTTATTTTGCAGAAAAAAAGCACCAAAAACAGTCATAATATGGATAATATGAAAAACCCCAATGTATCCTTAGATGGCGCACATGGCTGGCTTTTAAAACGGACATGTCTCTACATTTTGTATCGCATACCGGGTTTTGTAACGGGAAACCCAAAGGGAAATTTTTTTGATATAATGTTCAGTCCGGATTTATCGGGGTACCGTGGCTTCATGAACCGGGTCCACTGTTATTTTGGTTTTTTTTGAGTTCTGTAAACAAACCACCAAATGATGGTTTTAGTGTAGGTTGAGTCATCCTGGGCTACATACCTACACCTACCTACAAAGATGTTTATATGCTGTGAACATGTTTTTATATTAATTTTGAAAATATCATAGATGGATTAAAAAATGTCTTTTAAAAATGTTTTATAAATATTTAACCCTTAACGGTCCAAACGTATATTATATGTTCACTTTCGCAGCTCCCCCCAAAAATTTTTTACAAAAAAAAAATTTTTTTTTTTTTTAGAAAAAAAAAAAAAGCGCAAGGTACTAAGTGGTCCCCCGATTTTTTTTAATATTCTTGTGACCAGGATCTCAGAGCCCAAATTTTCCCAAATTTGGAGGGAGGAAAAATTAAAAAAGTATATATAGTTTTGGGGGGTGCTACACATAAAAATATAACATGTAACGTTTGGACCATTTAGGGGTTAATGCACCTCAATGTGTTATTGTGTTATTATTATTTTATTATTTTATTATTATTATTATTTTTATTATTATTTTTATTATTTTGGGATCTTCAAGATTAATAAGATTCTTAGTGATTTTAATGGTACCTCATATCAGCACTGTGTGTAAGTTTACTTATGTACGGTACAATGTATAATTATCAGAGTTATAATAATAATAATAATTAATAATAATAATGTAGGCATGTAGTCACCGGTTAAACCACAACTACCTATATAGCAGTTTTTTAAAATATAGCATGTTTTTTACGTAATTTTGAAGAAAAAATCATAGATGGATTAATGAAAATGTCTATATTGATGTAAAATAAGGCATTTAATGTGCCTAAGAGTGATTATTATTACATAATAGAGAGATGTGCTCACGGAGAATGTAAACAAACTGGGTGGCGCGTGCCATATTTGAAAGACCGCTCGCTGTACAGAAAGTTTTAGTCATAATTTGAAATTGCCATATTAGCGGAACACCGTGAGGTGAAATGCCTTAAATTGGAGCCCAACTGTATTCTTAATTTCACTCTATTATTAATATGAGGTAGTGCAATTTATGATACAATCAATTTATGATGCAGTCAATCATACAGTTCTAAGTTTGTAATTAAGTTCCTTTACTCTATTATTAATATGAGGTAGCACAATTAGTGATACAAGGATACATTTATAAGTTTGTAAAAATGGCTTAATAGTAAAGTTGAGTTGCTTTGAATTAGGTTGTGGTTTAGCATGGTGTGAGTGGTTGTTATTGAGATGAGATGATTTTGAGTATGATCCTAAACTGATTTGTGGGCAGGGCACCTCTTGCTGCTTCAGGCAAAGAGTTCCAGATCTTTGGGCCCTTTATGTCTATTGCATTTTTGCAAAGTGTGAGACGGAGATGAAGGATGTCAAAAACTGTTTTATGCCTTGTGTTATGCCTGTGTGTTCTGTTGAAGCTGTCTAGAAGTTTAGAGTGGAGAGTTGACATTGGAGTTTAATGTTCTGTATATGTAGCAGGCACAATAATAAGTGTGTATATAATGATAGAGTGGGAGAGGCACTGTCAAAAAATTTTAATGAAAATGAGAAAAAATTTTGGAGCGAGTTAAACAAGTTAAGAAAGCCTAGGGAACGAATGGATATATCAGTTAAAAACAGAGTAGGGGAGTTGGTAGATGGGGAGATGGAGGTATTGGGTAGATGGCGAGAATATTTTGAGGAACTTTTAAATCTCGATGAAGAAAGGGAAGTAGTAATTTCATGCACTGGCCAGGGAGGTATACCATCTTTTAGGAGTGAAGAAGAGCAGGATGTGAGTGTGGGGGAGGTATGTGAGGCATTATGTAGAATGAAAGGGGGTAAAGCAGCTGGAACTGACAGGATCATGACAGAAACGTTAAAAGCAAGGGGGAATACATGTATAGTGTTGGAGTGGTTGGTATTTTTGTTTAATAAATGTATGAAAGAGGGGAAGATACCTAGGGATTGGCAGAAAGCATGTATAGTCCCTTTATATAAAGAGAAGGGGGACAAAAGAGATTGTAAAAATTATAAAGGAATAAGTTTACTGAGTATACCAGGAAAAGTGTACAGTAGGGTTATTATTGAAAGAATTAAAGGTAAGACAATGTAGGATTGAGAATGAGCAAGGAGGTTTCAGAGTGGGTAGGGGATGTGTAGATCAAGTGTTTTACATTGAAGCATATATATGAGCAGTATGTAGATAAATGTAGGGAAGCTTTTATTGCATTTATGGATTTAGAAAAGACATATGATAGAGTGGATAGAGGAGCAATGTGGCAGATGTTGCAAGTACAGGTCCCCCTCAACATTCACGTTTTCAGCTTTCACGGGCTTCACACATTCACGAATTCCCAACCGCAAATTCCCAGCCACCAAATTCCCAGCCGCCAAATTCCCAGCCGCCAAATCATATTCAAGTTTCCCGCCACCTGCGAGTCCCTACTACCCTCCCACCGACCCCTGCAACTGGCAGCAAGCCCTCCCACACTCAGTGTGGTGAGTGTTTTGTTTGTTCATTATTTGCTATTAAACTACAGTATAAATAATGTAAACCCATTCATGACTGCATATTGGAATGGCTATTCGGACAGGTATTAGACAGTGACATCATGTGTTTACTCTTAAACACAGCAAAGAATCAAACATTTCTGCTACTGCTAATAATAACAATAGTAATAATAATAATAATAATAATAATAATAATAATAATAATAATAGTAATTAATAATAATAATAATAATAATAATAAAATAATAAATAATAGTAATAATAATAATAAATATGATATAAATTGAAGAAGGAAGTTGTACAAAATACGAGGGAGTGGTTGACGCATCGTCAGTGTAGCTTTGTTTATGCTGGAGTGAGCATAGTCTCCCTGCTCTTCCAAACATTTCACAATAATTCATTGTGTTTGGTGCTTGTAGATTGAGTGTGACTGGAGTGGTAGAGGCAGTGGTTGAGGCAGCGATTGAGGCAGTGGTTGAGGCAGTGATTGAGGCAGCGATTGAGGCAGTGGGTGAGGGAGCTGTTGAGGCAGCTGTTGAGGCAGCGATTGAGGCAGTGGTTGAGGCAGCTGTTGAGGCAGCGATTGAGGCAGTGGGTGAGGCAGCTGTTGAGGCAGCGATTGAGGCAGTGGTTGAGGCAGCTGTTGAGGCAGCGATTGAGGCAGTGGTTGAGGGAGCTGTTGAGGCAGCGATTGAGGCAGTGGGTGAGGCAGCTGTTGAGGCAGCGATTGAGGCAGTGGGTGAGGCAGCAATTGAGGCAGTGGTTGAGGCAGCGGTTGAGGCAGTGGTATTTAATAACATACATATATATTTTATTATTATCACACTGGCCGATTCCCACTAAGGCAGGGTGGCCCGAAAAAGAAAAACTTTCACCATCATTCACTCCATCACTGTCTTGCCAGTTTTTAAACTGCAACATTAACACCCCTCCTAACATACATGTTATTAATAATAATAATACATATTATTAATAATATGTACTTTTATTATATGTAACATATATGTTACATATAATAGATGTTAAGTGAATGTATAGGAGCCTTTGAACCAAGTGAGAGAGTAATTGTGGTAGGGGACCTGAATGCTAAAGTAGGAGAAACTTTTAGAGAGGGTGTGGTAGGTAAGTTTGGGGTGCCAGGTGTAAATGATAATGGGATCCCATTGATTGAACTTTGTATAGAAAAAGGGGTTTTAGTTATAGGTAATACATATTTTAAGAAAAAGAGGATAAATAAGTATACAAGATATGATGTAGGTGAAATGACAGTAGTTTTGTTGGATTATGTATTGGTAGATAAAAGACTGTTGAGTAGACTTCAGGATGTACATGTTTATAGAGGGGCCACAGATACATCAGATCACTTTCTAGTTGTAGCTACACTGAGAGTAAAAGGTAGATGGGATACAAGGAGAATAGAAGCATCAAGAAAAAAAGGGGGGGTTTGGGGGTTGGGGTTTTAGGGGGGGGGGGAAATTTAAACCCTGTTGGGCCCTTTGGGGGGAAAGGGTTTTGGGAAAAGGGAGGGGCTTGGGAAGGGGGGGGGTTTTTTAAAAAAAGGGGTTTTGGGGGGAAAAAAAAATTTGGAGGGGGGGAAAAAAGGGGGGGGGGGGGAAAAAAGGGGGGGGGGGGGGGGGAAAAAAAATTTTGGGGTTTTGGGGGGGGGTTTTTAAAAAATTTGGGGGGGGGGGGGGGGGAAAAAAAAATTTTTTAAAAAAAAAAGGGGGGGGGGAAAAAAAATTTCCCCGGAAAAAAAATTTAAAAAAAAGGGGGGGTTTTTTTTTTAAAAAAAAGGGAAAAAAAAATTTTAAAAAAAAAAAATTTTTTAAAAAAACCAAATTTTTTTAAAAAAATTTAAAAAAATTTTAAGTAAAAAAGGGGGGGGGGGGGGGGGGGGGGGGAAAAAAGGGGGGGAAAAGGGAAAAAATTTTTTTGGGGGGGAAATGGGGGGAAAATTTTGGGGAATTGGGGGGGTTTTGGGGGCCTTTTTTGGGGGTTGGAAAAAAAAGGGGGGGTTTTTTAAATTTTAAAAAAAAGGGAAAAAGGGGAAAAAAAAAGGGGGGGGAAAAAAAGGGGTTTTTGGGTTTTTTTTTAAAAAAAAAAAAAAGGGGGGGTTGGTTTTTTTTTTGGGGGGAAATTTTAAAAAAATTTTTTTAAAGGGGGGTCCCGGAATTGGGGGAAGGGGGGGTTTTTTAAAAAAAGGGGGGAAAAAAAAGGGGGAAAAAAAAGGGGGGGGGGGGGGGAAAAAAAAGGGGAGGTAGATTTTTTAAAAGTTTGGAAGGGGGGGAAAAGGGGGGTTTTAAAAAAGGGGGGGGGGGGGAAAAAAGGGGGGGGGAAAGCCGGGGGGGGGGGGTTTTTAAAAGGGGGTTTGGGGGAAAAAAAAAACCCCCGGGTTAATTTCCAAATTAAATTTGGGGGGGGGGAAAAAAAGGGGGGGTTTTTTTGGGGGGGGGGGGGAAAAAAAAGGGGGGTTTTAAAAAATTTTTTTTTTTTTAAAAAAAAAATTTGGGGGGGGGGGGGGGAAAAAAAAAATTTTTTTTTTTTTGGGGGGGGGGTTTTTGGGGTTAAATTTAAAAAAAAAAGGGGGTTTTGGGGGGTTTTTAAAATTTTTTTTGGGGGGGGTTTTTTAAAAAAAGGGGGAATTTTTTTTTTTGGGGGGGGAAACCCGGGGGTTTTTGGGGGGGTTTCAAAGGGGGGAAAAATTTTTTAAAAAATTTGGGGAAAAAAAAAAAAAGGGGAAGGGGGGGGGGTTTTTTTTTTTAAAGGGGGTTTTTTCCTTTTTTTTTAAAAAAAAATTTTTTTTTTTGGGGGGGGGGAAAAAAAAAAAAAAATTTTTTTTTTTTTTTTTGGGGTTTTTTTTTAAAAAATTTTTGGAAAGAAAAAAAAAAAGGGGTTTAAAAAAAAGGGGGGGGGGGGGGGGGGGGGAAAAAAAAAAAAAAAAGGGGGGGGGGGGGTTTTTTTTAAAAAAAAAAAATTTTAAAAGGCGGGGGGGGTTTAGGGGGGGGGTTTTAAAAGGGGGGTTGGTTTTGGGGGGGGGGGTTCCTTTTTTTTTAAAAAAAGGGGGTTTTAAAGGGGGGGTAATTTTTTCCCAAAAAGGGTTTTTTTTCCCGGGGTTTTTTTAAAAAAGGGGGTTTTTTAAAAAAAAAGGGGGAAAAAAAAGGGGGGGGGGTTTTTAAAAAACCCAAAAAAGGGGAAAATTTCCCCCGGGGGGGGGTTTGCCCCTTTCCCTTTTAAAAAGGGGGGGAAAAAATTTTTTTGGGGGGTTTGGGAAAAAAAAAAAGGGGGAAAAAAAAAAAAAAGGGGGGAAAAGGGAAAAAAAATTTAAGGAAAAAAAAAGGGGGGGGGGAAAAAATTTTGGGGGGGGGGAAAAATTTTTTTTGGGGGGAAAAAAAATTTTTTTTGGGGGGGCCCAAAAAAAGGGGGGGGGTTTTGGGGGGGGAAAAAAGGGGGGGGGGGGTTTTGGGAGGGGGGGGGAAAAAAAAGGGGAAAAAAAAATTTTTTTTTTTTGGCCAATTTTAAGGGGGTGAAAAAAAGGGGGGGAAAGGGGGGGGGGGGGGGGAAGGGGGTTTTTGAAAAACCGGGGGGGGAAAGGGGGGGGGGGGAAAAAAAACTTTTGGGCCGGGTGAGGAAGGGTTTTTGAGGGGGGTTGGGGGGGGGGGGAAAAACAAAAAAGGGGGAAAAAGGGGGGGGGAAGGGGGGGGGGGGGAAAAGGGGGGGGGGGGGGGGTTTTTTGGGGGGGGGGTTTTTTTGGGGGGGGGGGGTTTTTTTGGGGGGGGAAAAATTTTTGGGGGGGGTTTTTGGGGGGGGGAAAAAAAAATTTTTTTGGGGGGGGGGGGGGGGGGGGAAAAGGAAGGGGTTTTGGGGGGGGGGGAAAAAAAAAGGGGGGGGGTTTTTTTTTTAAAAAAAAAAGGTTTGGGCCCTTTTTTTTGGGGGGTTTTCCCTTTTTAAAAAAAAAAATTTTTAAAAAAAAAAAAAAAAAATTTTTAAAAAATTTTAAAAGGGGTTTGGAAAAGGGGGGAAAAAAAAATGTAACCCCCCAAAAAAACCCCCCCCCTTTTTTTTCCCCCCTTCCCTTTTTTTTTTTTTTTTTTATTTTTTTTTTTTTTAATTTTTTTTATTTTTATTTTTAAAAAATTTTTTTTTTTTTGTTTTTTTGGAAATTTAATTTCCTTTTTGGGAAAAAAAAAAAAAAATTTTTTCCGAATTTGGGAAAAAAAAAAAAAAAAAAAAATTTTTTTGGGGGGGGGGGGGGGAAAAAAAAAAAAAAAAATTGGGGGGGGTTTTAGGTTTTGGGGGGGAGGGGGGGGTTTTTAATTTAAAAAAAAAAAAATTTAAAAGTTTTGGGGGGGGGTTTTTTTTTTTTTTAAAAAATTAAAATTTTTTTTAAAAAAAAAAATTTTCCCTTTTTTTTTTTTAAAATTTTTTTTTTCCCCCCCCCCCCCCCCCCCCCCCCCTTAAAGGGGGTTTTTAAAAAAATTTTGGGGTTTTTTTTTTTAATTTGGGGTTTTGAAAAAAACCCCGGGGGGGAGGCCCCGGGGGGGAAAAAAAAAAGGTTTTTTTTTAAAAAAATTTTTTTGGGGGGGGGGGGGGGTTTTAAAAAGGGGGGGAAAAAAGGGTTTTTTTTTAAAAAGGGGTTTTTGGGGGTTTTTTTTTTCCCAAAGGTTTTTTTTTTAAAAAAAATTTTTTTGGGTTTTAAAAAGGGGGGGGGGGGGGGGAAAAAAATTTAAAAAAAAAAAAATTAAAAAAAAAAAAAATTTTTTTTTGGGGGGGGTTTTTAAAAAAATTTTTTTAAAAAAGGGGTTTTTTTTTGGGGGGGAAAAAAAAATTTAAATTAAATTTGAAAAGAGAAAAAAAGGGGTTTTTTAATTTTAAAAAAAAAAACATTTTGGGGGGGGGGGAAAAAAAATTTTTTTTTTTTTTTTTTGGGGGGGGGTTTAAAAAAAAAGGGGGGGAAAAAAACCCCGGGGGGGGGTTTTAAAAAAAAAAAAATTTTTGGGGGAAAAAAGGGAATTTGGGAAAAAAAAATTTCCCCGGGGGGGGGGTTTTTGGGGGGGGGGCCCAAAAAAAGGGGGGGGGGGGGAATTTGGGTTAAAAAAGGGGGGGGAAAAAGGGGGGGGGTTTGGGGAAATTTGGGGGGGGGGGTAAAAAATTTAAAATTTTGGGGGGGGGGAGGGTTTTTTTTGGGGGGGTTTGGGGGGAAAAATTTTTTAAAAAATTGGGGGGGGGAAAAAAAAGGGGGTTTCCCAAAGGGCCCGAAAAGGGGGGGGCGGGGGGAAAAATTTTTTGGGGAAAAAATTGGGGTTTTTTTTTTTTTTGGGGAAAAAAAAATTTTGGGAAATTTTTTTTTTTTTCCCCCCCAAAGGGAAAAAATTTTTTAAACCCCCCATTTCCCCTTTTTTTCCAAAAAAATTCCAAACCCCCCCCCAAAATTTTTGGGGAAAAAAAATTTTTTTTTTTTAAGGGAAAAAAAAAAAATTTTTTTGGGGGAAAAAAAAAATTGCGGGGGAAAAAAAAAAAAAACCCCCCTTTTTAAAAAAAAAGGGGGGGATTTTCCTTTTTTTTTTTTTTTTTTTCCCCCAATTTCCCTTTAAAAAAAATTTATTTTAATTTTTTTAAAGGGGAAAAAAATTTTTTGGGGTTTTTAATTTAAAAAATTTTTCCCCAAACCTTTTTAAAAAAAAAAAAAAAAAACCAATTTTTTAAAAAAATTTCAAATTTTTTGGAAATTTTTTTTTTATTTTTGGGGGTTAAAATTTTAAATTTTTTAAAAAAAAAATTAAAAAAAAAATTTTTTTTTTTTTTAAAAAAAAAAAATTTCCCCAAAAAAAGGGGGTTTTTTTGCCAATTTTTTTGGGAAAAAGGGTTTAATTTTTTGGTTTTAAAAAAAAAAAATTTTTTTTAAAATTTTTTTTAAAATTTTTAAAAAAAATTTTTTTTTTTTTTGGGGAAAAAAATTTTAAAAAAAAAATTTTTTTGGGAAAAATTTTTTAAAAAAAAAATTAAAAAAATTTGGGTTTTGGGGGCCCCCTTTTTTGGGCCCAAAATTTTTTAAAAAAAAAATTTTTTTTTGTTTTTTCCCCAAAAAAATTTTTTTTTTTTAAAAAAAATTTTTTTTTAAAAAAATTTTTTTTTTCCCCCCCAAAAAAGGGGAAAAAAAAGGGGAAAATTTTGGTTAAAATTTTTTTTAAAAGGGGGCCCCCCAAAAAAAAAAAAATTTTTTTTTTTTTAAAAAAAAAAAAATTTTTTTTTAAAAAAAAAAAAAATTTTTTTTTTTCCCCCAAAAATTTTCCTTTTAAAAAAAAAAAACTTTTTTTTTAAATTTTGGAATTCAAAAATTTTTTTTTAAAAAAATTTTTTTTTTTTGGGGGGGTTTTTTTTTTATTTTTTTCCCTTTTTTTTAAAAAAAAAAAAAATTTTTTTTTTTTAAAAAAAAAAAAAAGGGAAAACCCGGCCCCCAAATTTTTTTTTTTCCCCCCCCCCCCTTTTTTGGAAGCCCATATTACAGAATAGAGATTGATTTTGATTGGTTTTAGCACTGGAAATGGCTTGAAACTGAGCTCAAAGTAGCGGAAATGTTAAATTTTTGCCGATATTCAAGAGTAAACAAACGACCTCACACATCTAATACACGTCAGCTGGTGGGTCTAATATACATTTACAAATATGGTGATGATATTTATACAATTATTACAGTATTGCATAACAGTAAATCTTCTATTTTTTGGTGTGAATAAAAATTCATTATGTGAATAAAAAATCAAAATGGAATTTATTTGTAAAGCCTCAAAACATAACTAATGAACAGAGGAAATGTTAGTTTAGTGCCAGGAATGCCTACATTGTTTATTCTGGACCCTATTTTGAAATTGGAATATTTTGAACTTTGTGTTAAATTGGCCAAATTAACAATTTCCGATCACTTTATTTTGTAGTTGAAACAGTTGACTTGGCGATTTCTTGTGCTCAATCGATAGAATAGAAGTAATACTAGTGAAATAGCTAAGAATTTGGTTGATTGGAATAATGTAATTGGCCTAAAATGGGAGTCGAAGTCGGCAAAATCGCCGATTCGTAAATATCGCTGACACATCAAAATTCGCGAGAGCATAATTTCGTCAATTTTCCACCAAATTTCGTACTTTTTGTTTTATTACCTTCACAAAAAGATTCTCTACGATTTCACAAGAAAAAATAAAATTTTTTTTTTTTTAAATTCTTGGACACTGGTGCGTGACTCCAGATTTGGGCCTTGGACCCTGAAAGGGTTAACCCTTAAATGGTCCAAATGTATATATACATTCACTTGCGTAGTGCCCCAAATTTTTTGAGAAAAAAAAATTGTTTTTTTTATTTTTTAATAGGAAAAAAGAGCATATGGTACCCAGGCATCCCCCAATTATTTTAATATGGCGCACAGTGAGTACGCACACCCATTCTCTCATGTCTAAGTGACTCAGGCTTATCATGGCAATGTTGAATGTATGTATGTGTGTATGTAAAACTATAGTTGTTTTAAATAAAATGTATTTTTTGTGAATATTTTTGTGGGTCTGGAACGGATTAATTGGATTTACATTATTTCTTATGGGAAATATCACTTTGACTTTAGTACGTTTCGACTTTAGTACTAGCTCCTGGAATGGATTAAGTACGAAACTCGAGGTTCCACTGTACGTGGTCACTCTTGTATCTCTTAGTAAGATCATCTTCATATATTTTAGCTGTCTTAAAAATAACTGTAAATACAAAATATATTAATGCTGCAGTTAAATACCATAACAAGTTAAGGGGCACGTAAGTTCCCCTGTCTTCTGATAACATGTTCAGAGGTCTGAGCTTCACTCAGACCTCTGCAACACAATTATCCTCAAAGATCTGTTAAGTTGTACCATGAATTAAGGAAAGATCCTGGATGTCCCCTTATGAAACAGACAAAGTAAATGTGATAGTAATTATGGACAAGGTAGATTATTATAGTAGAAAAATGAACATGTTATTAGAAGACGTGGAAACTTGCATGCGTTTTAAGATGTGGTATACATATTGATTCTCCAGAACAAGAGTTTGAAATGAGTTCTGGGATGATGGCAGGAAAGCGAAGTAATTTTGAAACACTGGGTATATCCAGAATTATCAAGACTCACCTTACTCACACAGCAAGGCTGAGTAAACATGAGTAAAATAAGAGGGAAATTCATCAGTTAAACACTGCCATACTCATAGAAAAGATTACTACAGTTATGAGGTTTAAACTTGAAGTGAGAGCTAAAGGATGGTAAAATTACAGCAATGGTCATTTTTCTTCAGCTGAACTTGACTTCTGAAGGTGGGAAGTACAGTGCCTGCACTCTGAAGGATGGGTAGGAATTTTGTTGTTCTGAAGATGGGAAGTACAGTGCCTGCACTCTGAAGGATGGGTGGGAATATTGTTGTTCTGAAGGTGGGAAGTACAGTGCCTGCACTCTGAAGGATGGGTGGGAATTTTGTTGTTCTGAAGGTGGGAAGTACAGTGCCTGCACTCTGAAGGATGGGTGGGAATTGTTGTTCTGAGGTGGTAGTACAGTGCGCACTCTGAAGGATGGCGCAGATGTGTTATGAGGTGGGAAGTACAGTGCCTGCACTCTGAAGGATGGGTGTGGATGTTGTTGTTCTGAAGGTGGGTAGTACAGTGCCTGCACTCTGAAGGATGGGCGCAGATGTTGTTATGAAGGTGGGAAGTACAGTGCCTGCACTCTGAAGGATGGGTGTGGAAGTTGTTGTTCTGAAGGTGGGAAGTACAGTGCCTGCACTCTGAAGGATGGGTGTGGATGTTGTTGTTCTGAAGGTGGGTAGTACAGTGCCTGCACTCTGAAGGATGGGTGCAGATGTTGTTGTTCTGAAGGTGGGAAGTACAGTGCCTGCACTCTGAAGAATGGGTGTGGATGCTGTAGTTCTGAAGGTAGGAAGTACTACAATGCTTGTACTCTGAAGGATGGGTGGTAGGGTTGTTGTAGTTCAGAAGGTGGGAAGTACAATATCTGCACTCTGAAGAATGGTGTGAATGTTGTAGTTCTGAAGGTGGGAAGTAGTACAGTGTCTGCACTCTGAAGAATGGGTATGAATGTTGTAGTTCTGAAGGTGGGAAGTACAATGTCTGCACTCTGAAGAATGGGTGTGGATGTTGTAGTTCTGAAGGTGGGAAGTACAATGTCTGCACTCTGAAGAATGGGTGTGGATGTTGTAGTTCTGAAGGTGGGAAGTACAATGTCTGCACTCTGAAGAATGGGTGTGGATGTTGTAGTTCTGAAGGTGGGAAGTACAATATCTGCACTCTGAAGAATAGGTGTGAATGTTGTAGTTCTGAAGGTGGGAAGTACAATGTCTGCACTCTGAAGAATGGGTGTGGATGTTGTAGTTCTGAAGGTGGGAAGTACAATATCTGCACTCTGAAGAATGGGGTGTGGATGTTGTAGTTCTGAAGGTGGGAGTACAATATCTGCACTCTGAAGAAAAGGTGTGATGTTGTAGTTCTGAAGGTGGGAAGTACAATATCTGCACTCTGAAGAATGGGTGTGGATGTTGTAGTTCTGAAGGTGGGAAGTACAATATCTGCACTCTGAAGAATGGGTGTGGATGTTGTAGTTCTGAAGGTGGGAAGTACAATATCTGCACTCTGAAGAATAGGTGTGAATGTTGTAGTTCTGAAGGTGGGAAGTACAATATCTGCACTCTGAAGAATGGGTGTGGATGTTGTAGTTCTGAAGGTGGGAAGTACAATATCTGCACTCTGAAGAATGGGTGTGAATGTTGTAGTTCTGAAGGTGGGAAGTACAATATCTGCACTCTGAAGAATGGACAGTGGGGTTGTTGTAGTTCAGCACATCATTTGAATAGTGATGTACACACAAAATCCTATGCATAGGAGAGAGGACGGTCTGACTTGGACCATTTACAGAGTCACACGGGTTATTTGTGCATTTTTCCAGTCACAGTATTGTGTCTTTTTGTTATTAATGGTGATGTAGCTTATGCTATGGAAGGCAACTATTGAATTAGTCATGGTGAATTTATTTGTGTGTGTGTGTGTGTGTGTGTGTGTGTGTGTGTGTGTGTGGTCATCCTATCTGATTTTTAGGACAGGCTGAAGCAGTGAAGACTTCTTTCAGATTATTAAGTTTGGAAGCTTAATAACCCAGGATAACCCAAGAAATCCAAGCATTGTGGTATACGTATTTCTATTAGGGTCTTGTGGTCCTCTTCCCCAGGATATAACCCATACATTGCCTAACTCCCAAGCATCTGTTTACTGCCAGTGAACAAGGGCAACGGGGAAACATTCTCTATGTTTCCACCCACCCCAGGATTATACCAGGACCTTTGATTGTGTGTAAAATGCACTAACACTGAGACACAAACTACCTGATTTGAGCAACACCTCATTTATTACATTTTTCTTGTTTCCAACAAGTGAAATGAGCTAAAGTAAGTTGATGTTTACAAAAGTCTGTGATTTATTTGATTTTTAGTTTTGTTTGAGTTAAGGCCAATCTTCTGGGCTCAGACTCATAACCAAGATAAGTAATGCCTTTCATCTACAAGGATTTTATTGTTAGGTAAGACACATATGCAACAGTTAGGTATCTTTATAATGAAACGTTTTCGCCTACACAGTAGGCTTCTTCAGTCAAGTACAGAAAAGTTGATAGAAGCAGAAGATACTTGAAGACGATGTAATCAGTCCATCACCCTTAAAGTTTTGAGGTGGTCAGTCCCTCAGTCTGGAGAAGAGCATTGTTCCATAGTATGAAACAATATTGTTTCATACTATGGAACAATGCTCTTCTCCAGACTGAGGGACTGACCACCTCAAAACTTTAAGGGTGATGGACTGATTACATCGTCTTCAAGTATCTTCTGCTTCTATCAACTTTTCTGTACTTGACTGAAGAAGCCTACTGTGTAGGCGAAACGTTTCATTATAAAGATACCTAACTGTTGCATATGTGTCTTACCTAACAACCTGTCAGTATTTTATACCATTTTAATGTTCAAGGATTTTATTGTACAGTAATAAATTTACAGTTTATTTTATATGTACAGCCTCTCCTCACTTCACGATGGAATTCCGTTCCTAATACCACATTGGTAAACAAATTCGTTGCAAAGTGAGGAGTATACTATAATGGTGGTGGGTTTGTGTCATCCATCTTTGATATTGTTTTAATGTCACCTTTGCACCATTTTTAAGTATTTATACAGTAGTTTACTGTATATTGTAATAAATGGATTAGAGGAAATGAGCTCTAATATACATTATTTAGGTAAGCATACTCCTCAGAGAGCCCATCGTAAGTCTGAGTCATCGGTAAACAAGCACATCGCTAAGTGAGGAGAGGCTGTACTGTACTAGAGTTAATATTTTTGGGGTAATACTATTGTACAAAATTGGATAAGATATTTTGTAATGTAAAAAACAGTTTAGATAAGGGACAGTTACTGAAGATTGTAAATAAACTCACATTAAATATTAACAAGACCTTCTACATAATGTTTGGGAAGTACAATGATTATTTGAACATAAAAATTAATAAGGCACCAATCGCTAGGCAGGATGAAGGTAAATTCATGGAAGTACACCAGGAGAGGAAGCTAAACTCCAACACTCACTTGTGTAAAAAACATCCAAACTGAGCTTTCTCTCAAAAATGTTATATCTCCCTGAACTTCCTTGCACACTTTGTACTACTCTCTAATGTATCCATGCTTCACCTGTGGTATCTGTGCATGGTGATCAACAACAACTAATCACCTTAGACCTGTTGTTACACAGCAGAAATCAGTTCTCAGAATAATCACTCATTCAGGCTCCAGGCAACACACATCAGCCTTATTCAAAAGTTTATATTTTCTTAATGCACAGAATATTCACATTTTCCACTGTGCACACTGTCTACAGGACTCTCAGCTCAAACATTAATCCAGAATTTAAATTCTATCTAGAGAGCTGCAGCAGAACACATGACTTAGTATGGGGAACAGGTATCTCTTTGACATTTCACATGCTCATCTCAACCTGTTCAAAAACTCCATGCAGATAAAAGGCCCTAAAAATTGAAACTCATTGCCTGAAAATGCCAAAAGTTCTCCAGCTACCAAATATTTTCTAATATTGTCAAAAATCAGTTATTAATTCTGACTTAAATATGTTATTATGATTTCTTGAGTCATGATGGTGGCTTTGAAAGGACTTGAGCTAGAGTCTGCCACAGTCATGCTGGTGTGGGATTCTTCTGTAAAATCCTGCATTTGTAGTCAGAGTGAGGCCCATGCTAACCTCCCTTTGGTATATAGAAATATACGTAGTTAAATGAATCTTCTTAGTGGCAAGTGGCCCAGTAGTTAACACACTGGCCTCTTAGTTTTATGACTCACCATGGGTTGAAGCTCCACTTGTTCCCTGAGTTGTCATGCTGTGATTTCACCACCTCTGTTCAATCTCTCCATAAAATGCAGATCATTGAAGCAATGGAAATGCATGTAATTCTTTTGTAATTTACTATTTGTAATCTGTCTCCTTGTACTTGTAATTGTAGTGAGCTACACAAGTTGTCTTCAATAATATGTTAGGTCTTTATTTAAGAAGTAGTTTTGACTTATTATTAAGTTTACCCAAAATCCATAGCTACTGCGATCTTTGCACGACTTAAGAGAAATAAAAAAAAAAAATAATTTTTATTTTAATTTTTTTAATATACGTATAGTTTATGATTAAACTTTCTTCTTGACAGAGTGATTCAGAGGTGTTAGCAACATTGGCTCTGCCATCAGTACCAACATTTTTGGTGATGGGCAGCTTAGACCAAAGTCAGTATTTTGTGGAGCAGCACATTGATGAAGCTGAGCCTACAGCAGATCCTCAACATAAGGCTAAAGTTTATCAAGTACCACCAAGTGTGACCACACTACTCTCAACTGACTCAAACAGCTCAGGTACAGTTACTTTTATGGTTAGCATGGGCCCAAATATGACTACAAATGCAAGATTTTACAAATAAACCTCCTGCTAGCATGGCTGTGGCGAACTCTAGCTCTAGTCTCCTTAAAGCCACCATCATGACTCGAAGTTGTAATGACGTGATTATGAACAAACCACATAACAAGTGGGGTTAGAACCCATGGTGAGTGAGTCATAAAACTCCACTGGGTTCTAACCCACCCATTCTGTGGTTTGTTTGCAGTCATGTCATTATGATTTTGTGAGTCATGATGGCAGCTTTAAGAAGACTAGAGCTAGAGTTCACCACAGCCAGACTGGCAGGAGATTCATCTGTAAAAACAGCTACTGTTAGTCCCCTACACTTGTAAGCTGCTTCATTTTTTCTTGTGTTACGGCTGACTGTATAATTCACAGAATATTTCTTGGAATAGTATACTCTGGTCATAATTTAGATAACTTATTTGTTTTTTTGGTGTTTTAATACAGCTGCAGAGAAAAGCTGCATGAGGTACAGTTTAAGATTGTTGCTTTGGCAAAAATATGTCGAGACCATACCTGGTTATGCTTGTTTTTATAGATGGATGTGAAATGTGATTGTGTAATAATAGAATCTTATAAGAGACCATAAAAATGCCTTAAATTTGCATTTTTCTCTATAATAGTTCCTCAGTAACTCCAAGTGCTTAGGACTAAGTGCTTAGGACCAAGCCATGCCTAAAGTACTACCCAATCCTGACAACTGATCATTACTACTATGAGACTCAGGTACTCACCTATGTGACTTTAGGGGTTGGGTCATAGCCCTTGGCCCTGAAGGTGTTGAGTCATCAGTGATCTCTGCATCACCAACTTCTTAAATACTTCCTGTTTTTTTTTTCTACATTTCTAAATATTTATGTATTAACTGGAGTTATTTAATTGATTTTCTGAAAAAGCAACCATGGAGCTTTCACTGTGGAGATGTGAATGTGGGTTGATGTTATGATGTTATCATAAGCTTGTCCTCAAGGTTTGTTGTCTGGGTTTACTTTTACTGATATGGTAATCTTTCATAAACCTGTAATTGTTTTACATGATGATAGGATTGCTGGTGTCTTTTGTCTGTCTCATAAACATGCAAGATTTCAGGTATGTCTTGCTACTTCTACTTGCACTTAGGTCACACTACACATACATGTACAAGCATATATACACACACCCCTCTGGGTATTCTTCTATTTTCTTTCTAGTTCTTGTTCTTGTTTATTTCCTCTTATCTCCATGGGGAAGTGGAATAGAATTCTTCCTCCATAAGCCATGCATGTTGTAAGAGGCGACTAAAATGCCGGGAGCAAGGGGCTAGTAACCCCTTCTCCTGTATATATTACTAACTTTGAAAGGAGAAACTTTCGTTTTTTTACTTTTAGGCCACCCCGCCTTGGTGGGATACGGCCTGTGTGTTGAAAGAAAGAAAAGATATATATATATATATAATATATATATATATATATATATATATATATATATATATATATATATATATATATATATATATATATATATAATATACATACATAAAATAATATATACATATAATATATATATATATATATATATATATATATATATATATATATATATATATATATAATATATATATATATATATATATATATATATATATATATACAGTGGACCCCCGGTTAACGATTTTAATCCGTGCAAGAGGGCTCATCGTTATGCGAAATAATCGTTATGCGAATGAATTTTCCCCATAAGAAATAATGGAAATCAAATTAATCCGTGCAAGACGCCCAAAAGTATGAAAAAATTTTTTTTTTACCACATGAAATGTTAATTTTAATACACACAAACTGAAAAAGGCATGCACAATTAAATGACACTTACTTTTATTGAAGATCTGGTGATGATTGATGGGATGGGAGGAGGGGAAGAGCATTATCTTCTTACTGTTTAGAAGGGGAATCCCCTTCCATTACGACTTGAGGTAGCAAGTCCTTTTCCGGGGTTACTTCCCTTCTTCTTTTAATGCCACTAGGACCAGCTTGAGAGTCACTGGACCTCTGTCGCACAACAAATCTGTCCATAGAGCTCTGTACCTCCCGTTCCTTTACGATTTGTCTAAAATGGCCACAACATTTTTCATTGAAATAGTCAACAGCACGGCTTGCAACAGCTGTGTCAGGGTGATTTTCATCCATAAAGGTTTGCAGTTCAACCCACTGTGCACACATTTCCTTAATCTTTGAAGTAGGCACAATGGATTCCACAACTGGCATAGGCTTCTCAGGGTTAGCCCCAAACCCTTCAAAATCTTTCTTAATTTCCATACTAATTCTCACCCTTTTTACCACAGGGTTGGCACTAGAAGCTTTCTTGGGGCCCGTGGTCACTTATTTTCCAGAAACAGCACCGAAAATACTGTAATAATACGAAATATTCCGAGTGTATGCTTGGATGTTACCGCGGAGGCTGGCTGGTAAACAATGGGACGGAGCGGCACATGTGAGGCTGGCTGAGGGCACATTGGACGCGTCTCGGACGAAAATCGGTATGCGGGTTTTTAATCGGTATGCGGGGCAAAAATTTTGCGATAAAAGTAATCGTTATGCGGAAAAATCGCTATGCGATGCCATCGTTATGCGGGGGTCCACTGTATATATTTTTTTTTTTTTTTTTTTTCAACAAACCGGCCATATCCCACCAAGGCAGGGTGGCCCAAAAAGAAAAACAAAAGTTTCTCTTTTTAAATTTAGTAATTTAAACAGGAGAAGGGGTTACTAGCCCCTTGCTCCTGGCATTTTAGTTCCCTCTTACAACACGCATAGCTTACGGAGGAAGAATTCTGTCCCACTTCCCCATGGAGATAAGAGGAAATAAACAAGAACAAGAACTAGAAAGAAAATAGAAGAATATCCAGAGGGGTGTGTATATATATATATATTTATTTATTTATTTATTAACAATTTGAGCACACATACAGAGGTACAAAAAAATACAGATAAGAGCAGCATGCCAAAGCCACTTATACTATGCATAGCATTACGGGCTGGCTTAAAATTAACTTAAGATTAACTAAGCAATGATGAAATCAGTGATTAAACATTAATGTAAACAGATTACTATAAAGCACAAGTGAGTATTACAAAGACAGGTTATATGGTTGCATGCATTGTATGGAGTATTCTGTTAGGTAGTGTATTTAAAAAATAATAAAGTTAGATTGGGTTTTAGGTTTAACATTTATGTGATATAATTGTGAGAAACATTTAAGATATACAATTTATAAGGTTCAGTTATTCAGTATTTATTTGGTTTTGGGTGAGTAAGTGATCTTTGAGAAGAGACTTGAATTTATAAACAGGTAGTGTTTCTTTTATATTTACAGGTAATGAATTCCAGATTATAGGGCCTTTTATGCGCATTGAGTTTTTGCATAGTGTGAGATGGACACGAGGAACATCAAAGAGTGATCTGTGCCTTGTGTTATGGTCATGGTGTTCTGTTGAGGTTGGCAAGCAGATGTTTGAGGGGAGGGTTAATATCAGAGTTAAGTGTTCTATGTATGTAATAGGTGCAGTAATAAGTATGGATGTTTTGTATGGTGAGTAGGTTTAGTGTATTGAATATTGGGGAGTGTGCTGCCTGTAGTGAGAATTTTTTATCTTCTTCTGCAGCCTTTTGTTGGGGAATTTGTGGTCTGTG
>NW_026466076.1:0-12802 GCF_026875155.1 Cherax quadricarinatus
TAAACTTTACTTTACATACTTAATAATTTAATAACTTTCTTAAATACTTACGATACTTACTAATATTGCTTAATTACAGCACAGAATCATAAGAGGTGTAATGATCATTTTTTTCTCGTGATACAAATTTAAAATCTGTGTTTTTTTAAGGTCAAGAAAGCAAATAATTTTCTTTAATTTTTTTAGATAATTTCATTATCCAACTTTTTTCATCCATAATTGTAATAAAAGTGCCATAAAAAATTCAAAACTCCCGTCACACAGAAAGATATCAAAACAATATATGATTTTTCCCTACATATAATGTAGGGTCACAATATCTACCACTACAAACTTCACTACAAAGATAAAACAAACAATAAACACATAAACAGAAGTTGGGGTTTATAAACTTCTATGTAATGTTTGACAAGATTTACGTAATAGAAATCACCAAAGCTTAAGTGAAAAATCAGTGAGTATTATTGACTCTCTGGTACTTTTTCGTATATAGGAAAATAGTGATTCATTGTGTTTTTTATTAATTTCTATCACATCGGGTTGCAATTTTATACGGAAACGTTACTTTTCTCTTTTGTATAACGTAATTTAAATGAGAAAGTGGGTATATTAACAATTAAATTGTTACCTTAAATTGACTTAAATGTTAAATCTAATATTTTTTCTTTATTTTCAGATTTTTAATAAGTATAGAGGCTGCATAAATTCACCGGGACATATTTTGTTATGTCTGCGGCCCAATTCACTCCTTTCAGATTCCCGGAACAACTTTACTCCCTTATTGAAGCGCTGCTACTTGGTTTTTTGGCTGCAAACTTGGAGACCAGGACAAACCATTTCTACCAATGGTATGGCGGGAGCTGATGAACCACCATGATGACTGCTACTTTTGTATGACTAAAGTAGCTGGATTCAACAAGACTAAACATTTATAATATACCCAAATATTCCTTCAGCAATAAGGTTTGTTCCACACTCTGAAATATTCTTGTACCGGGTCACCTGAGACATGGCAAATTTCATCAGAGTCTGATACCAGTGATTCTAAGGAATGAAGTAGACTATAACCACCAACAAATGACGATCACAAACCCTTCACCAAGTTGAGCTCAATGACTTGGTGAGAGCCCTTTAAACCTTCCAAAAGAAAATGAAAATTATTTGGTCTAGACTAAAGGGAAAACACAGGCTTCTAGCTCCTGGAACAACATTCACTTGGTACCGTCATCGTGAAGTGGAATTCACTCATTTCTTCGACAAAGATGAATCTTTAGTTTTCTGTTCAAAATTTTTGGCCTTATTGAACCCTGGGGATGCCATACAAAGCAGATAAATGGAGATTCTTCATTGATTCTTCTAAAAGAAGTTTAAAGCTGTACTTTTCTACAATGGAACACAGCTGCATCTGTGCCAGGTGGCCAAAGTGTACAAATGTCAGAAACTTACGCAAATATTAAAACACTAATATCTGCAATCAAGTTCCAGAATCACAATTTTCTCATTTGTGGTGATTTTAAAAATTATTGCTCTCCTACTAGGTCTTCAAGGGGGATACACCAAGTATCCCTGTTTTCTGTGTCTTTGGGACAGTAGGCAGACAGCCAGCGCTATGAACAAAAAGACTGCCACCAAAACCGCTTCTACCCGGAAACCACACGTGAAAACTGTGCCACTAGTTAACCCCAAGAAAATTCTGCTGCCACCACTCCACATCTAAATAGGGCATATGAAAATTTTGTGAAGGTCTTGAACAAAATGGAACTGTTTTCAAGTACTGGGGTCCAAAGTTTTCCCCGTAAAGTGAAGGCAAGCTAAAGGCAGGAATCTTTGTTGGCCCTCAGATTCGGAACTGATGACGGACAAGCATTTGATGAACATTAGCAGGTGTCGAGGTGAATGTCTGGTTTCATTCAGGCAGATTGTCCACAACTCCTGGGAAACAGAACGCTCCCCCATAGAAAAAAATGATCCAAGACCTGATTTCAAGTTTCCAACAACTTGGTCTAGAATGATGTGAAGATGCACTTTTTGCACTCACATCTTGACTATTTCCCAACAATTGTGGGGGCTACATTGATGAACAAAAGAGCGTTCCATCAGAATATTTGCACCATGGAAACTTGATAAACCCGGCAAATGGAATGTCAGCATGATGGTGGATTTCTGCTGGGCATCGCAGTCCTCCTTCCTTTGATTCAATGTGTAGGCTAACTATTAGCAACATATTTTTTTAATAAAGTCATTTGATTTGATTCCTGTTGGTTGGAATTCATATGTTCTTAAAACTAAACAGAATGTGCTTTTCCATGATTTTTGTCTAATTTTACGTCGTCGTAAGCTTCTCACTTTTATGTGCGGGTTATTTGTGTATCGTCCATCACGGTATTGTGCCTTTTTTGTTATAAATAAAAAATTTTTTAAAATTTGCATTTTTTTATCATTAATTTGTATTTTATTCAAATCTTTATGTGAAGAGAAAAAATGATTTAAATATTTACAATCAACAGCCCAAGAATATGAAAGATCGCATCCATGAATAAAAAAAAATATTTCAAACATTCCAAATGCTGACCAGAGTAAAGAAAAAATGTGTTTATCCGATCTAGACATTGACATATCTTGGGGGTTCAGTGGGTTTTCCACTGGTGACAGTGTTTACCCCCTGATGCTCCTCATTGTCAGCAGTATATAAGCTCCATCTCAATCTCCATCTCCAGCTCTTATGGAATCCATCAGGATTAAAGGAGTAAATACAGCGATTCTACGCTCATGTACTAATTACTTCAAACTTCTCATCCTCCACTTTCTCAGCACTGGACTGAGAAGTCTCTGGCTGGCGAAACTTTCCAGAAAAAGTACCCAGATGTTGCACAAGTGTCTCATTATCAACTTGTCGGTTTTTTAAATCATTTATTCAAATGTATGAAGCTGTATAAAAAATTTTGGACACCTGTTACTTATATTTATTTATATAAAATTCAAGTAATCTGTTTTGCTTTTTTGTGCACACTTTGGCTTCAGATTTCTGCCCTGCCATGACTCCCAAAACTTTCTCAAAATCTTTATGATAAAGCTCAATATCAACTAGTTTAAACTACTAGGGTTATTTTATTCCCAAGTATTAGGGCTTAACACTTGTCCACACTAAACTGCATCGTCACTTTTCCGGCCATTACATTTTTTTGTCCAAATCCTCCTGATGTTTAGTGGTATCCTTCTCAGAATTTTATTTTTTTGGCCTATTTTTGTGTCGTCAACGAATTTACTAAAGTCACCTGCAATTCTCCATCAAAGTCATTCCTTGCGGAGTGCCACTTCCACCACATTAATACAAACTCTCTGCTTTCTATTGGCTAGCCATGCCTCTCTAGTTAAACAAAACTTCCATGAGATGCTACTTTTCTTAAGAGTTTCTTGTGAGATACAAAAAGTCTTTTGATGAGATATAATATTCTTTATTGAGATAAATAACAGATTTTTTTGAGGTATGAGGTACAACAATGTTTTGTGAGGTACAAATTAATGTTGCTTTTTTAAAGATATTCAACAGCTAATGGTTACTTTATTTCATACCCAACAACTTAGAGGCTGCTTTATTAAAGATACCCAACAATTAAATGGCTGCTATATTAGAAACCCAACAATTCCATGATTCCTTTATTGAAGATAAATAGCAATTCAATGGCTGTTTTAATAACGATACATAACAATGGTATGCCAGGATTGCAAACAAACCATACCACGGGTGAGGTTTGAATCCGCGGTCAAAGAGTCTCAAAACTCCAGACCGTCGCGTTAACCACTAGACCAAAGTAGCTTCAGTTTGATTCATTCAACTAGGTATAAACTTATTTAAGCTATTTGGCCCCGTGGCTAATGCCCGGTCTGGAGTTTTTGAGACTCTCGACCACGGTTCAAACCCCACCCTTGGGATGGTTTTTTTGCAATCATTCATTACTTTCCGTGAGTCAGTTTATCATTATTAAGTTAACACCTGGCGATGACTCTGTCAGACAACACTCCTGATCAAATCAACACAACCAGCAACACTCCTGATCAACTCAACACAACCAGCAACACTCCTGATCAACTCAACACAACCAGACAAAACTCCTGATCAACTCAACACAACCATCAACACTCCTGATCAACTCAACACAACCAGACAACACTCCTGATCAACTCAACACAACCAGTCAACACTCCTGATCAACCCCCAAACACAACCAGCAACACTCCTGACAACTCAACACAACCAGCAACACTCCTGAACAACTCAACACAACCCCGCAACACTCCTATCAACTCAACACACCCCGCAACACTCCTGATCAACTCAACACAACCCAGCAACACTCCTGATCAACTCAACACAACCAGTCAACACTCCTGATCAACTCAACACAACCAGCAACACTCCTGATCAACTCAACACAACCAGACAACACCCTGATCAACTCAACACAACCAGCAACACTCCTGATCAACTCAACACAACCAGTCAACACTCCTGATCAACTCAACACAACCAGTCAAAACTCCTGATCAACTCAACACAACCAGCAACACTCCTGATCAACTCAACACAACCATCAACACTCCTGATCAACTCCCAACACAACCAGTCAACACTCCGATCAACTCAACACAACCGTCAACACTCCTGATCAACTCAACACAACCCCGTCAACACTCCTGATCAACTCAACACAACCAGTCCCAAAACTCCTGATCAACTCAACACAACCAGCAACACCCCTGATCAACTCAACACAACCAGCAACACTCCTGATCACTCAACACAACCAGCAACACTCCTGATCAACTCAACACAACCAGCAACACTCCTGATCAACTCAACACAACCAGACAACACTCCTGATCAACTCAACACAACCAGCAACACTCCTGAATCAACTCAACACAACCAGTCAACACTCCTGATCAACTCAACACAACCAGACAACACTCCTGATCAACTCAACACAACCAGCAACACTCCTGATCAACTCAACACAACCCCTCAACACTCCTGATCAACCAAAACAACCAGTCAAAACTCCTGATCAACTCAACACAACCCCTCAACACTCCTGATCAACTCAACACAACCAGTCAACACTCCTGATCAACTCAACACAACCCCGTCAACACTCCTGATCAAATCAAACCACAACCAGTCAACACTCCCGATCAACTCAACACAACCATCAACACTCCTGATCAAATCAACACAACCAGCAACACTCCTGATCAACTCAACACAACCCCGAACACTCCTGATCAACTCAACACAACCAGTCAACACTCCTGATCAACTCAACACAACCATCAACACTCCTGATCAACTCAACACAACCAGACAACACTCCTGATCAACTCAACACAACCAGTCAACACTCCTGATCAACTCAACACAACCATCAACACTCCTGATCAACTCAACACAACCAGTCAACACTCCTGATCAACTCAACACAACCATCAACACTCCTGATCAACTCAACACAACCCCTCAACACTCCTGATCAACTCAACACAACCAGCAAACACTCCTGATCAACCAACACAACCAGCAACACTCCTGATCAACTCAACACAACCAGTCAACACTCCTGATCAAATCAACACAACCAGCAACACTCCTGATCAACTCAACACAACCAGCAACACTCCTGATCAACTCAACACAACCAGCAACACTCCCTGATCAACTCAACACAACCCCGCAACACTCCTGATCAACTCAAAAACAACCATCAACACTCCTGATCAAATCAACACAAACCAGTCAACACTCCTGATCAACTCAACACAACCCATCAACACTCCTGATCAAATCAACACACACCAGCAACACTCCTGATCAACTCAACACAACCCAGTCAACACTCCTGATCAACTCAACACAACCAGCCAACACTTCCTGAAACCAACTCAACAACAACCAGACACACTCCTGATCAAAATCAACACAACCAGACAACACTCCTGATCAACTCAACACAACCCAGTCAACACCCTGATCAACTCAACACAACCAGTCAACACTCCTGATCAACTCAACACAACCATCAACACTCCTATCAACTCAACACAACCAGTCAACACTCCTGATCAACTCAACACAACCCCGCAACACTCCCCGATCAACTCAACACAACCAGTCAACACTCCCCGATCAACTCAACACAACCAACAACACTCCTGATCAACTCAACACAACCGTCAACACTCCTGATCAACCAACACAACCAGTCAACACTCCGACAAATCAAAACAACCAGCAACACTCCTGATCAACTCAACACAACCAGCAACACTCCTGATCAACTCAACACAACCAGTCAACACTCCTGATCAACTCAACACAACCCGCAACACTCCTGATCAACTCAACACAACCCAGTCAACACTCCTGATCAAATCAACACAACCAGTCAACACTCCTGATCAACTCAACACAACCAGCAACACTCCTGATCAACTCAACACAACCAGCAACACTCCTGATCAACTAAAACAAAACCCCCAGTCAACCTCCGTAACATCCTTAACAAAAGGAACCAAAACCCCATCCTTTTGATCAACCAAACCCCAGCCAAAATTAAATAAATCCAAACCCAGACAAAATTTGATAATAAAAAAAAAACTTAATCCTATTAATAAAAAATAAATTTTTAATAAAAAATTCAAATATAATAATAAAAAAAATAAAATTATAATAAAAATCAATAATTTAATAAATCAAGCCAACCATTTCCCACTCCTGATCAACTCCCCCAGACCCACTCCTATAATTCAGGGGCACATTTCCCACTGCCTTTGTTTCAACGTCCACAGTTCCACTCCCTTTGTTTCACGTCCACGACCCACTCCTGTTTCCTACGGCGGACGATTTTCCCACTCCTTTGTTTCAACTCCACGGGCCCCCCTCCTGTTTCAACTCCAACATTTTCACACTCCTTTGTTTCAACTCCACAACCCAAAACACCTGATTCTAACTCCACAGTCCACTCCTTTGTTTCGACGTCCACAACCAGACCACCCCTGTAACTCCACAACCAAAACACCCTTTGATTCTTACTCTCACAGGCCCACTCCTTGTTTTCAACCCCAACTTTTCCCAGACCATTTTTCCTGTCAACTAACCCAAAACGACCCTTGATCAACTCCACAACCCAACAACCTTGATCAACTCCACAGTCCCACTCCTTTGTTTCACTCCCAACAGACCACTCCTTTGTTTCACTCCAACCAGACCACTGTCCTGTCAATTAACCAAAACGACCACCCCTGTCACTAAACACATTTTCCCACTCCCTTTGATCAACTCCCACCATTTTCACACTCCTTTGATAATCCACCCAATTTTCCCACTCCTGATTCAACTCCACAGGTCCACTCCTTGTTTCCTACCCACGAGCCCACTCCTTTGATCAACTCCACTTTTTCCAGCCCAACCTCCCTTTTTGATTTCCACAACCGGGGGTCAACCTCCTTGATCCTCCAAAACCGAACCTAAAAGGGCGAAAATTCCTTCTAAAGGGATTGAGGCCCAAGGGATTGAGTTCCCACCCTTACTTGACTCGCCAAAGGTCCCACGTTAAGGGTTGTATTTCGTTTAATTCCCAGATTAATTTATTTTTAATTGTAATATTTATTCTTTAATTCATATATGTATATTAATTTTAATTAAAAATTAATTTATAATTAATTTGTATTGGAAATTAATTAATAATTAATTTAATTTAAAAATTTTTAATAATAATTAGGGGTGGAGGCCAACTGATTGTCCCCACTGACCTTGAGGGGTCTTGACGGTCTGGCTACTTGATTTTGTCCCACTGACCTTGATGGGTCTGTGACGGTCTGGCTACTTGATGTGCCCACTGCCCTTTGATGGGTCTGTGACGGTCTGGCTACTTGATGTGTCCCACTACCTTGAGGGGTCTGTGACGGTCTGGCTACTTGATGTGTCCCACGACCTTGATGGGTCTGTGACGGTCTGGCTACTTGATGTGTCCCACTGACCTTGATGGGTCTGTGACGGTCTGGCTACTGATGTGTCCCACTGACCCTGATGGGTCTGTGACGGTCGGCTACTTGATGTGTCCCACTGACCTTGATGGGTCTGTGAGGGTCGGGGCTACTTGATGTGTCCCACTGACCTTGATGGGTCTGTGACGGTCTGGCTACTTGATGTGTCCCACTGACCTTGATGGGTCTGTGACGGTCTGGCTACTTGATGTGTCCCACTGACCTTGAGGGGTCTGTGACGGTCTGGCTACTTGATGTGTCCCACTGACCTTAAATGGCCCTGTGACGGTCTGGCTACTTGATGTGTCCCACTGACCTTGATGGGTCTGTGACGGTCTGGCTACTTGATGTGTCCCACTGCCCTTGATGGGTCTGTGACGGTCTGGCTACTTGATGTGTCCCACTGACCTGATGGGTCTGTGACGGTCTGGCTACTTGATGTGCCCCACTGACCTTGATGGTCTGGGGACGGTCTGGCTCTTGATGTGTCCCACTGACCTTGATGGGTCTGTGACGGTCTGGCTCTTGATGTGTCCCACTGACCTTGAGGGGTCTGTGACGGTCTGGCTCTTGATGTGTCCACTGACCTTGATGGGTCTGTGACGGTCGGGCTACTTGATGTGTCCCACTGACCTTGATGGGTCTGTGAGGGTCTGGCTCTTGATGTGTCCACTGACCTTGATGGTCTTGACGGTCTGGCTCTTGAGTGTCCCACTGACCTTGATGGGTCTGTGACGGTCTGGCTGCTTGATGTGTCCCACTTGACCTTGATGGGTCTGTGAGGGTCTGGCAAACTTGATGTGTCCCACTGACCTTGATGGGTCTGTGAGGTCTGGCTACTTGATGTGTCCCACTGACCTTGATGGTCTGTGACGGTCTGGCTACTTGATGTGTCCCACTGACCTTGATGGGTCTGTGACGGTCTGGCTACTTGATGTTCCCACTGACCTTGAGGGGTCTGTGACGGCCCTGGCTACTTGATGTGTCCCCACTGACCTTGATGGGTCTTTGACGGTCTGGCTACTTGATGGTCCCACTGCCCTTTGATGGTCTGTGACGGTCTGGCTCTTGATGTGTCCCACTGACCTTGATGGGTCTGTGACGGTCTGGCTGCTTGATGTGCCCCACTGACCTTGAGGGGTCTGTGACGGCCCTGGCACTTGATGTGTCCCACTGACCTTGATGGTCTGTGACGGTCTGGCTCTTGATGTGTCCCATGACCTTATGGGTCTGTGACGGTCGGCTCTTGATGTGTCCCACTGACCTTGATGGGTCTGTGACGGTCTGGCTACTTGAGTGTCCCACTGACCTTGATGGTCTTTTGACGGTCTGGCTACTTGATGTGTTCCCACTGACCTTGATGGGTCTGTAAAGGTCTGGCTACTTGATGTGCCCACTGACCTTGATGGGTCTTGTGACGGTCTGGTTTACTTGATGTGTCCCACTGACCTTGAATGGGTCTGTGACGGTCTGGCACTTGATGTTCCCACTGACCTTGATGGTCTGTGACGTCTGGCTACTTGATGTGTCCCACTGACCTTGAGGGTCTGTGACGGCTGGCACTTGATGTGTCCCACTGACCTTGATGGGTCTGTGAGGGTCTGGCTGCTTGATGCGGAACCAGAAAGATGCTATAAGGGTCCCCAGTTCGAAGAGATTTTTTGGAGAAGAGTAGTATTTAAATAAAGGACTATCATTTTCTGAAGTTACGAACATCATCGTGGTGATAGTCGCCTGGGGGATACATAAATGTAGGAATATATTAGTACATGCAACAGTACATATACTGTATACATATACTGTATACATACACACAAAAATTATGCAAAAGTGTACACACGTAAAAACTTATGAAAATTCAAAATATACTCATGCATATAAAAAAAAGTACATATAAATGTATCCATTCTCACACTCGGGTAGATCCGAGCACAGAAATGCAAACCCCGTGCTGACTCTGAAATTTTTCCCAAAGAGTTACCTGGGAAGTGTTGTAGTGAGAAACTACTGCACAGTCTTGTGTGCACCTGGAGTTACCTGGAGAGGGTTTCGGGGGTCAAAGCCCCAGCGGCTCGGTCTGAGGCCAGGCCTCATGGTGGATCAGGGTCTGATCAACTAGGCTGTTACTGCTGGTAGCACGTAACTGATGTACGAAGCACAGCTCAGTTGGTCAGGTACTGACTTCGGTGCCTGTCCATGCCTTCTTGAAGACAGTCAGGGGTCTAATTTGGGAATCCCCCTTATGTATGCTGGGAGGAAGTTGAACAGTCTTGGGCCCTGGACACTTATTGTGTTGCCTCTCAGTATACTCGTGGCGCCTCTGCTTTCATCGGGGAATGTTTTCATCTCCTGCCGAGTCTTATGCTTTCATGGAGAGTGGGTTTTCGTGTGCAGGTTTGATACCCAAACCTTCCACGACCTTCCAGTGTATATTATCATATAAACCCCTCTCGCCTGCGTTCCAGGTAATACAGATCAAGGACCTTCAACCGTTCCCAGTAATTTAGGTGCCTTTTCGTACTTACGTGTGCCGTGAAAGTTCTTTGTACACCCCCAGGTCTGCAATGTCGCCAGCCTTGAAGGGAGCCGTTAGTGTACAGCAGTATTCCAACCTAGAGAGCAAAGCGATATGAAGAAAATCATCATAGGATTGGGGATCTTTAGTTTTGAGGTTCTCATCTACATCCTAACATTTTCCTAGCAGATGAGGTAAATACATTGTTGTGGTCTTTGAAGGCGAGATCCTCTGACATTATCACTCCCCGGTCCTTCACATTACTTTTCCGCTCTATTGTATGGTTAGAATTTGTCATATACCCTTTACACATTTTTAAAATTTTCCCCAAGTTTTTCCCATACCCGAGTAGTTGAAATTTCTCCTCGTTGAACTTCATATTGTTTTGGAGCGTGACTCCCCTTGGAGTCTCGTGGTGTCTTTGATGGAGGGCAATGCCATGGGAATCCAGGTGTCATCCGCAAGGAAGACACGGAGCTAGGCTTACATCTCTATGTTAGAAATGAGGATGAGGAATAGAAAGGCAGTGAGTACTGTGCCTTATGGAACGAACTACTGCACAGTCTTGTTGTAGTGAAACTACTGCACAGTCTTGTTGTAGTGAGAACTACTGCACAGTCTTGTTGTAGTGAGAAACTACTGCACAGTCTTGTTGTAGTGAGAACTACTGCACAGTCTTGTTGTAGTGAGAACTACTGCATAGTCTTGTTGTATGAGAACTACTGCACAGTCTTGTTGTAGTGAGAACTACTGCACAGTCTTGTTGTGGAAACAGGGGGCTGAACACACCGGGTTGTCCTATATGTGTCTTGTTTACACGGGGTCATAGCTATCGGCCTGCTGGCATAGTCATCAGCCTTGGCCATCTAGTGTAGTTTGAGTGGCCCCCACCATCTTGTGAAAGTGTTTGCAATTTTTAGTCAAAAAGGGACTAGTTACGATGCCTCTTTGTAGTTAAATTATTTCATTATCGTGTTATGTGTTGATAGGAAAAGTATTTGTAGGGGATGTGTAAAAACATTTCAAGTAGTGACTTAATTTTCTTGTCAGATGTACATACCTTAACCCACTGGCTCAGCCCACGGTGTGCTGGCACCTTACCCAGCACGGGTGCTGGGCACCTTACCCAGCACTGGTGCGGGGCACCTTACCCAGCACTGGTGCTGCTTATTCAGCGTCGTCGTCCTGCTATCACATTTGTCACTTATGCTTGACTAGTTTTTTAGAACCATTAGACATCTATGATGTACCCAAAGTTCCTTTCCAAATACATGATGTTTTTCTGAACAATCATCGAAAGTTCCAATGGCGACTGCGGCCAAAAACCCGCATTTAAATTGTTCCAAGTTTAATCTTACGTGTACAAAGTGCTTATCTAACCTGTTTTTTCAAAGACTAAATTGTTTTAGTGATTATAAGTTTTCAACTTTTGATCGATGTTTGTTCCCGTGTTCGGTAATTTAAACAAAAAACTTTATGGGAAATACTGTTTTGCACCTCTTGCTTCAGATATTTATACATTATTTTAGTATTTGTTTTTACCACCCCTTTGGGCCGGGTGCCTAAAGCTGTCGGTTTTCACGACGAGGTGTCCCGTGTTCGATCCCCAGCGAGGGTAGAAACATTGGTCTTGTTTCTTTACACTGGTTGTCTAGTTCACCCATTAGTAAACTGAGAATCTAGGGGTTAGTCGACTGGTGTGGGTCGCATCTGGACAAAACTGACCTATTTTTTCCCGAAATACTCTGCATAACAAGCGGTTTTCTATATATAGTATGTATGCATTGATGTCAGCTATGGTCTGTATACCTTGTACATGTCTTGTAAAAATAAAGATAATAGTAATAATAATAATAATAATAGTAATAATAATAATAATAATAATAATAATAAAATAAAAAATTAATATATTATTATTAATTTTTATTATTATTATTATTATTATTATTATTAATTTTTTTATTATTATTATTAAAAGTTTAGACATACCTTCATTCATGGGTCGATACTTTTTAAAACAGGGTTTGACAAGGTTAAAGATCCCTAGCTTTATTGACAAGCTATTTTCAGGTTAAGGATTCCTAACTTTATTGGCAAGCAAAGAGCTGTTACCTACATCAGCTCATTGAAAGCGTTTATTGTTATGAGACATACAAGTAGGAAACAGGATGAAGTTGGAGCCATCTGTGGGGCCAGCATTTTCTTGATCAACTGACTTTATCTCGTTGACATCATTAGGGTGTACGA
>NW_026466077.1:0-11441 GCF_026875155.1 Cherax quadricarinatus
TATAACTGCCTCGTGTGCTTTTTTTGCTGAACCTAATCTCTGACAGTGTGTGTATAACTGCCCTAACAGTAAACATGAATAAAGTGAAGGTCTGCTTTCTGAAACCGTCATAATCATCAATATATGGAAAGGGTTCATTTGTAGAAAAAAATTTTAAATTGATAAATAAGGTTCGGACACTACTAAAGGGAAAAGGGAGCTAAAGTTCATTTGTTTGCAAACAAACTGACATTTAACCCATTAATTAACCAGACATACTTCGTTGTGCACCCACTCCTTATACAATTCACATATGATGTATTTACTACTCTTCCTCGTACTTTAGTACAGTGTAAACATATGTCTAATTTTATTTGCTCTGGTAACGCCACTGACTCTGTAGCCTCACGTTGTCCTTGGCATGTATTACCAACAAGTGGCCATATCTTTTCACTTACGGTGCACATCACTGACTATTTTTGTTTCTTACACACATATTATTCCACTTAGAATCACTCTCGTTTTTGAGTACAATATTCACAGTGTTCCCACTATTAACTAAGATGTTTTCCCGTTCAACAAGCAGTCATAGGAAGGCTGGGCGACCACTCTTCCCCAACCCCTGACCCAATAAATTATAAACAAAAATAAACCGTAAAATAAAATTTTATTTTTCGAAATGAAACAAAACTTACAGTAAGATGGAAAATGTTTATTTTTGTATACTTTCACTTTATTTATATTTAAAAAGTTTTCTCTCCAAATTTTTCTAATTGCAGTCTTTGATTACATAATATACTGGTTATAACTATAACCATAATTTTTAAAGGGGTGGACCGGTAAGCCAGCGGAAGGCCTCGGTCAGATGACCAAAATCTCCAACGGCGGGCCATCATCTGACTAAGACCCGCGTCAGGAAACACTTGTCCTGTTTCCTGACGAACCTTACCTAACCTAACCTTTGATCATATCCTCAAAACTAATTTTACGTCAAACATCTGCTTCTATACTTCGTAGAGATAAAGCATCCAGCTGCCTTGTTACACAGTTGTTCTGCTGGAATTTTTAATATGCTTCAATTGAGAAAATGAACACTCAGCTGAGCAATTTGTGACCGTTAATGTTAAAAATATACGAAAGTAAATGTACCTAAGTACAACACTTAACTGGTCGATATGCGATAGATCTGGCGTTCAATTAACTGACAAACTAAAATAGCCAGATTTACGTCGTCAACAATGAGCGCTTGGAATTTTAAGTCATTACTTGAACGAGTTCCTCACAGGTGGTTTTGGAAAGGTAAGAAGGATTCCCTTTGCTAGAATTTTCTTATTTTGAAATGTGACCTGCTAAAAATGGATATAAAACTGACTAATGAGCTCAAGCAGCCCTAAAAATTCCCTTTCTGCAATAATCCATGTCCTTCTTTTGATCCTCGAAGAGCAAGCCACGTTCAGCTGACGTACGAATACCAGCTATGACAGCCCTCAAGACATGTTCCTAGTAATACCAGCTATGACAGCCCTCAAGACATGTTCCTAGTAATACCAGCTATGACACGCCTCAAGTCATGTTCTCAGTAATAACAGCTATGACACACCTCAAAATATGTTCTCAGTAATAACAGCTATGACACCTCAAAATATGTTCTCAGTAATAACAGCTATGACACACCTCAAAATATGTTCTCAGTAATAACAGCTATGACACACCTCAAAATATGTTCTCAGTAATAACAGCTATGACACACCTCAAGACATGTTCTCAGTAATAACAGCTATGACACACCTCAAGACATGTTCTCAGTAATAACAGCTATGACATACCTCAAGACATGTTCTCAGTAATAACAGCTATGACACACCTCAAGACATGTTCTCAGTAATAACAGCTATGACACACCTCAAGACATGTTCTCAGTAATTTTCCAACTGTTGTGCCAACCTCGCACCTTGTCTGCGAGTTGGTAACACAGAATCTTGGTGAGTAGTGCTTCTTTCATGATCAATTACAATAGTATTTCGCTGTCACTGAACCCTTCTCTTATAACAAAATGTGAGAAATTTTAGGAGCAAACAGTTTACAAACAAAACAGCGCACTTATCCTGTTGACGGTGAACAATAAGCACTCTCTCTCTCTCTCTCTCTCTCTTCTCTCTCTCTCTCTCTCTCTCTCTCTCTCTCTCTCTCTCTTGTATTTCTCACCATTTGCTTTCGTCCCAAAGAAAAGCTTTGGTAAACAGTATCTTGAAAGTCTGCCACTACTGAAATGCCGGTAAGACTTTTCAAATGGCCCATTGTGGTAATGACGGTCCACAAGTAATCCAATAAGTCACATCATCAGCAGAGAAATCAAGCCACAACCCTGTATCTCTTGCTATATTTACTTCAGCTTTTGCAGACTGAATCATTTCACCATCATCACCAAGGTCCACTAAACTTTCATTTCCAACAATTATTTCAACGTGAGATCAGTAGTGAGACATGTGCTGGATGAACCTGCTTGTGACAATTCGCTGGTTCCATCGTCATCATATTTTGATTTTGAAGTTTTCAAATTGGTATTTGTGTCCACTTGTGATGACGGAGACGGTTGTACCAAATCGTATTTTCTTTTTGGGGAATTTGTGGAAAAATTTTATCCTTTGCAGGTTTGGACACCAAATCCAAAGTCTTCTCTTGTTTCTTTTTTAATAGTTTGCACAACTGTTAACGCTACATCTTGGTTTTTTGGGGTCTGTAAAAACAGAAATAAAAAAGAATATTTTGTTTGTATATTATGTGGAAACAATCTTATATACAAAGACAGGCAGAACCAGATAAAGAATTTTTTTACTAGTTTACACCTGATCTTGTCTTTTCATCATATAAAAAATTACCCCAAAAATTCCAAAAAAGGGGGCCTTTTAAAAACCCCTGTTTGGGAGAAAACCTTCTATCGGGAAAAAGTCTACTAGCGCCGCTGCCCTAGTGGACGACAACAGACCCCGACATGACCAAGGCAAAAACGACCCGGGTCTTGGGGGAAAAACCTGATGTTACAAGATTCAAATTTTTTGTTTTATTGCCAAGACTACTGTATATCATTAACCTCTGTTATTAAATTTTATTATTAATTTTATTTTATTATTATTTTTTATTATTTTATTATTATTATTATTAAAATTTTATTATATAATATTATTTTAATTTTTTCTTTTTAGTGGAGACTTTTTGGAACCTGGTTCACTCACCATTTCATTTTTTGCAAGGGAAAAATTTTTCTGTGGTCCCCCCTTTCCCTTGTGCCCTAAACACTGCTTATTTTCATAATGGTTAATCCAACCCTGCCCCGGCCAAACCAGGAAAATAAAGAGGGTTTCCCTACATTTGCTGGGTGACAGATCCCCCAACCACCCCAAAGCTTTTGCAACTTCCCACATGCACACTGCCAAATTTTACTTACAGAAGCAACAAACGTGCAGGTCTGTCACTGTTCATAATCCCCGGGGGAACTCACGTTGGTCTCTAAAAATGTTGTAGGTGTTCGTTTAAAAAAAAAAAGGGGGGACCCAGCCCGGCGACCTCCCTCCAAATATGCCCCCCACCTAAATATATTATATATATATAAATATAATATATATTTTATATATATTTGTTAATATTTTAAAACCCTTAAAAAAGAATCTTTAATTTTAATCCTTTTCAAATTTTTTCCTTTATAGTTTAAAAAATTAAATTTTTTCCATTTGTTTGATTAAAAATTTTTAATTTTGCAAAAAAATTAAAAATTTTAACCTTATTAAAACAGCCAAAAGCCTAACCCAATAAATATATTTTAGATTTTTTTACAATAATTTTTTAAACTAAAAAACCCCCCAATTTAAAATTTTTTTTTCCTTAGGTCCCCAAAGTTTTGGCGAAATTATTCATAAAATTTTCACTTTTCCAATGGCAAGATACTTGCTATTTAAACCAAATCGCAAGTTTGCCTTTTCCCCCACAAAAAAATATTTAATTAAATTTTTATCATTTTTAAATATAAATTTTAAATTTTTTTTTAATGAAAAAACAACCCTTCCCAAAAAATGGGGAAACCAAATTTGTAATCTCAATTATCAACCCCGGGTAATGTATATCACAACCTTGGAATTTCTCATTCTTTTAGGTTTTGTTTTCAATTTTAAAACACCTTTTACAACCCCTTATTGTTAAAAATTAAAAATTTATTTTTTTTATCACACTGGCTGATTCCCACCAAGGCAGGGTGGCCCGAAAAAGAAAAACTTTCACCCCTCATTCACTCCATCACTGTCTTGCCAGAAGGGTGCTTTAACACTACAGTTTTTAAACTGCAACATTAACACCCCCTCCTTCAGAGTGCAGGCACTGTACTTTCCCATCTCCAGGACTCAAGTCCCCTGCCGGCTTCCCCGAACCCCTTCATAAATGTTACTTTGCTCACACTTCCAACAGCACGTCAAGTATTAAAAACCATTTGTCTCCATTCATTCCTATCAAACACCTCACGCAACGCCTGCTGGAAGTCCAAGTTCCCTCGCACCACAAAACCTCCTTAACCCCCTCCCTCCAACCTTTTTAGGGCCCACCCCTACCCCGCCTTCCTTTCCCCTACAGACTGATACACTCTTGAAGTCATTCTGTTTTTTCTCTACATGTCCAACCACCTCAACAACCCTTTCCCCAGCCCTCGGGACAACAGTTTTTTGGTAATCCCGCACCTCCTTTCCCAACTTCCAAACTACGGAATTCTCTGCATTTATATTCACACCACACATTGCCCTCAGACAAAGCATCTCCACTGGGCCCCCAGCCTTCTCCTCGCTGCAAAAATTCATCACCCATGCTTCAAACCCATATAAGAGTGTTGGTAAAACTAATACTCTCATACATTCCCCCTTTGCCTCCAAGGACAAAGTTCTTTGTTTTCCACAGACTCCTAAGTGCACCACTCACCCTTTTCCCCTCATCAATTCTATGATTCACCTCATCCTTCATAGACCCATCCGCTGACACGTCCACTCCCAAAATCTGATACATTCACTTCCTCCATACTCTCTCCCCCCAATCTGATATCCAATTTTTTCATCACCTAATATTTTTGTTATCCTCATAACCTTAAATCTTTCCTGTATTCATTTTAATTTTCTTCTTTTGCACACCCTATACCAAATTCATCCACCAATCTCTGCAACTTCTCTTCAAATCTCCCAAGAGCACAGTGTCATCAGCAAAGAGCAACTGTGACAACTCCCACTTTATGTTGATTTTTTTCTTTTAACTCCACGCCTCTTGTCAGACCCTCGATTTACTTCTCTTACAACCCCCTCTTAAATTATTAAAAAACCACGGGGACATCAACACCTTGAAAAGGCTACTTTTACTGGGAAATAATTTCCCCTCTTTCCATGACTCTAACTTTAGCCTCACTATCCTCGTAAAAACTCTTTTACTGCTTTTTAGTAACCACCTCCTACACCAACACCGAACTCTGCCAATTGCCCCCCTACCACCCCGTCTCCCTTTTCAAACCTGAATGCCACAAAAACCTCTTTTGCCTTATCTAAATACTGTTCACTTATAGTTTCACTGTAAAAACCTGGTCCCCACCCCCCTACCTTTCCAAAGCCCCTTGTTTTTATCTCTATCCTATTTTTATCTTTCTTTAAAACTTTTAAAAAAACTCTACCAACCTTTACCCGGTAAATCCAGACTTATCCCCCTAAATTTTTGATCTCTTTTGTCCCCCTTTTCCTTTAACAAAGGACATGCATGCCCTTGCCAATCCCCCGGGACCTTACCTCTTCCATACATTTATTAAATAATTGCCCAACCACTCCAAAAATAATCCCCACCTGTTTTTAAAAAATTTCTTTACCCATCCCCCGGTGCCTTACCCCCTTCATTTTACCTACTGCTCCGAACTTCCCCCCCACTCCAATGGCTCTTTTCCCCACCCCACAAGATGTTTTCCCCTTAATTCCTTTATATATATATATTAAATTATTATATATATATAAAAAAATGTCGTGCCGAATATGTAAACTGGGCAATTAGCAAGAACCATTTTTAAAAATTTAATCCTTTCTGAAAATTTTTTCTTATATTTTTAAAGATATATATTTTTCATTAATGTTAATGTAAAATTTAAAATTTTGCCCCAAAAAGGAACTTAGAAAATTACCAACCTTTTTATAACAAAAACAATTTTTTTAATTAACACACAAATTTAAATTTTAGATTTTTTAAATAATTTTATCAAACAACCCAAGTAAAATATATTTTTTTCGTTAGTTAGAATGATTTGGCAAAATTTATTGCTACCCCCGGGGGGGCGTTGACCCCCGGAAATTCCTCCAGGTAAACCCCAGACACAAATTTTTGCTTGTCCTATATGGCAAGATGACTTTGCTTTTTAAGCCAAGACGCAAGTTCTGCCTATTCGGCACGACATTATATATATATATATATATATATATTATTAAAAATTTTTAAAATATATATATATTTAATTATATAAATATATATTATAATATTATAAAATATATAAATTATATATATATATAATAAAAAATTTTATTAAACTGGGCCGTCCCCCCCACCAAGGCAGGGGGCGCAAAAAAGAAAAACTTTCATACATTCACTTCTCACTGTCTTCCCAGAGGCCGCTTCCTCAATATAAAACTGCAACATTAACACCCCCCCTTTAGAGTGCAGACGTGACCTGCCCCTTTCCAGCCTGCCAGTTTCCCCCCAATCCCTTCATAAAGTTACCCCCCGGTCACACCCAACAAAATGTCAAGTCCCAAAAAAAATTTATTTTTTCCCTTCATTGTACTAACACAAAATCAAACCCTCTTGTGGAAGTCCAAGCCCCTCCACACAAAACCCCCCTTTACCCCCCCCCTCCAACCTTTTCCCAGCTGACCCCACCCCAAAACCTTCCCCCCCTACAGTTTATACACTGTCCAGTCATTCTTTTTGTTCATTCTATCTAATGTCGAACCACCTCAAAAAACCCCCCCTCGCCCTTGGATAATTGTTTTGGTAATCCTACCTTCTTCTAATTTCCAAACGCGATTCTCTGCTTTAATTCGACCGCACAGCCCTCAGACATGACCCTCTACCCTCCCACCTTTTCCTTTTGCAACATTAGCACCCCTTTTCAACCCATATAAGAGCGTTGTAAACATACCCTAAATTCCCCCTTTGCTTTTATTGTTAAAGTTTTTTTTTCCACAACTCCTAAGTGCACCACTCACCTTTTTCCCCTTTATCAATCAGATTCACCTTTCTTTTATAGACCCATCTGGGACCGTCCACTACAAAATCTAATAATTTAACCCTCCTATTTTCCCCTCCAATTGATATCCTATCTTCCTTACCTAATTTTTTTGTTATTCTCATCACCAATCTTTCCTATATTCACTTTTAATTCCTTTTTTACAACCTACCAAAATCTCCACCAAAACCCCTGAATTCTCTTCAGAATCTCCCAAAAGAAAGTGTCATCGCGAAGAGCAAAATTTGACAACTCCGACTTTGTGTTTGATTTTTTATTTTTTTACTCCAAACCTCTTGCCAACACCCAGCATTCAGTTCCTTACAACCCCATCATTTAAATATTTGAACAACCTGGTGAATCACACATCCTTCTTAAGGCCACTTTTTCCCGGGGGAAAAAAATCTCCCCCTTTTCCTACTAGCTAACCTGGCCCCATTATCCCATAAAGATTGTCACTACTTTCAGTAACCCACCCCGTATTCCAAATTTTCAACATCTACCACTTTAAAACCCCCCTATCCATCCTTTAACGCCTTTTCCCAAAACCATAAAAAACCCAAAAAACCTCTTTCCTTATCTAAATATGTTCACTTTTATGTTTACTGTAAAAAACCCTTGGTTTACACACCCTCTACCTTTCCTAAAGCCTTCTTGTTTATCTGCTATCCTACTCTCCATCTTAATCTTAATTCTTTCAATAATAACTCTACCATACACTTTACCAGGTAACTCAATAGACTTATTCCCTTATAATTTTCGCACTCTATTTTGTTCCCTTTGCCTTTATGCTAAGGAACTATGCATGCTCTTTATTAATCCCTAGGTACCTAACCCTTTTCCATACATTTTTTTAAATAAAAGCATCAACCACTCCAAAAACTATATCCACATCTGCTTTTAACATTACTATCATTATCCCATCAACCCCTGCTGCCTTACCCCCTTTCATTCTACCCACTGTTTCACGAACTTCCCCCAAACTCAAAACTAGCTCTTCCCTTTTCCTCAATATGTTATCCCCTTGCCCCTAACATGAATCCAGCTTTCCTATCTTCACGACATATAACAGTTCTTATAATATTCCCCCCATATTCCCGATCATCAAACTCTCCCTTTAATAACTCTTCTCTCCTATTTTTAACTATCCAATACATACATTCCCTATGCTCCTTAACCTGTTAATCCACTCCAAAACTTTTTTATTTTCAGCAAAATATATTTATAAAACCCCGGGCCCCCCTCTCATTGCTCTCTCTAAACCTCTCTTTTTTTCTCTCCACAACCCCCTCCCCCCTTGTATTCTTTCTTTGCAAAAACCCCCATATGCTAACTTTTTTCCCTTATACTCTCTTTACATTATCATTCCCCCAATCGCTCTTCTTCCCTCACACCCCACTTTCCCGTAAACCACAAACTTTGCTGAACACTCTAATTTTTACATTCTTAAACCTACCCCACCCTCTTCGACCTCATTGCCTAACTCTTACTACCCCTCATCCTCCAAAAGTTGAGCTTTTTTTTTTCCCCTTGTACCCCCATCTACTTTTACCCACGTGCAAAACTAAAAAGGATGTGAAATATCTGTGGCCCCTCTATAAACATGTACATCCTGAGGTTTCTCAACAGGCTATTATCTACAAATACGTAGTCAAACAAACTACTGTCATTAAGCCCTGCATCATATCTTGTATACTTATCCTCTTTTTCTTAAAATATGTATTACCTATAACTAAACCCCTTTCTATACAAAGTTCAATCAAAGGGCTCCCATTATCGTTTGCACCTGGCACCCCAAACTTACCTACCACACTCTCTTTAAATGTTTTTCCTACTTTAGCATTTAGGTCCCCTACCACAATTACTCTCTCACTTGGTTCAAAAGTTCCTACACACACGCTTAACATCTTCCAAAATCTCTCTCTTCTACACTCCCTTCTTAGGTGCATGCACACTTATGACCTACCTTTCCCATCTATATAGAGCTGGATGAGATTTTCGCATTATAATCAGTGACAAACATGTAACAATATGTACTAGACATGCATCTCTCACATCTCATGTACTGTGTATGTCATCTTAATATCAACAATGTATCTCTTAAACCTTTTGTACCATATTATGTAATATAAATATACCTACTGGTAAAAAAGAATGAAAAGATAGGGTGGTAGGGGAAGTGGAATATTCAAATGACTTCAAGAAGAAATCCAAATATTCTTCCTTGAAGCCTTTTTATCCACTTCTCCGAGGCTATGGGTTTCACAATATATATATATAATATATATAATATATATATATATATAATTATATATATATATATAATATATATATATATGTCGTGCCGAATAGGCAGAACTTGCGATCTTGGCTTAAACAGCAACGCTCATCTTGCCATATAGGACAAGTGAAAATTTGTGTAGCAATAATTTCGCCAAAATCATTTCTGAACCTAACGAAAAAAAATATATTCACTGTGTTTGTTAGTATTAAATTATTGAAAACAAATCTAAAATATTATAGTTGGGTTAGCTAAAATAAATTGTTCTTGTTATAATAAGTTAGGTAAGTTTTCTAAGATTCTTTTGGTGCAAAATTAGAAATCTTTACATTAACATTAATGAAAAAAATATATCTTTAAACGTTTTAAGAAAAATTTAGAAAGGACTTAATTTTAAATGAGTTCTTGCTAATTGACCAGTTTTACGTATTCGCACAACATATATATATAAATATATATATATATATATATATATATATATAATATATATATATATATATTTTAAAAAATATAATATTTTATATTAACATATATAATATATATATATATATATTATATATATGTGGTGTGTGTGTGTTGTGTGTGTGTGTGTGTGTTTAAAGCAAGTTTTAGTTTGGATAACAAAGTTATTAGACATTTTTATGTAGATTATTATTATAATCAAGGGGGAAGCACTAAACCCATAGGATTATACAGTGCTTGGGGGAGGGATGGAAGGTATTCAGGTTTAACTCAGGGAACTGGAGCACAGATCCAGTTCCCTAGATCAAGAGCCCCTCACCAGCATCAAGGAACCTTCCTTGAGGGGTTTTATGTGAGAGTTACAGCTAAGGAAGTAGTGGTAATATTGAAACGATCAGTTATGGAAGGAAAAGAGGGAATGTAAATGTATAAATTCAAGGATTATGTTGATTAATATTAGGGTCGGTTGTGAAAATTTTTGGAAGACTTTACATGAGTGTTTAGGGAGTTTAGAACCAAGTTAGAGAGTAATTGTGATGGGGGATCTAAATGTTAAAGTGGTAGAAACGGTTATAGGGATGTGGTAGGTAAGTTTGGGGTGCCAGAGGGTAAATGATAACGGGGGCCTTCATTTGAATTTTGTATAGAAAGAGCTTTGGTAATAAATGCCTATTTTAAGAAACAGAGAATAAATTAGTAAACGAGACGTGATATAGGACGTAAAGACAGCAACTGTTGGACTATTTATTGGTGGATAAATAGTTGATGGGTAGACTTTTGAAAGTGCATGTTTATAGAGGGGGCATTATTTAGTTGCAGCTACAATGAGTGTGAGGTAGATGGGATACAAGGAGAAAGACATCTGCGAGTATGAAAGAAGTGCAAATTTATGAACTAAAGAAGGATTTAGCTAGGGTAAAATATAAGCAAATGTTGCGAGAAAGATGGGATCATTAGTATAGGTAATGAGAAGGAAGGTAAAAAGGTATGGGCTAGATTTGTGAATGCAATGTTAGAGTGTGCAGCAGAAGTTTGTGGATATAGGAGGGTGGGTGCAGGAGGGAAGAGGAGCGATTGGTAGAATGGTGAAGTAAAGAGAGTGGTAAGAGAAAAAAATAACATATTTAGCTTTATAAAAAATACACTCTCATATGAGGAAGAGGAGTGTAAAGGAGAAAAAAGAGAAGAAGAGAGTGTGAAGGAGTGTAAAAGAAGAGCATAAAAGGTCAATAATTTTGCTGAAATAGAAAAAAATTTTAAAAATTAAGGTTTTAAGCCGAGGTAACGAATGGATTTAAAAGATAAAACAGAGGGGGGAGTTATAAAGGGGGGAGGGGGTATTGGAAATAAAGGAATATTCGACTGTTAAATGTTGAGAAGAGAAGGGAAGCATGATTTCAAACTTGGCCAAGGAGGGATAACATTTTTCAGTAGTGA
>NW_026466078.1:0-12500 GCF_026875155.1 Cherax quadricarinatus
CATATTTAATTGTTCCTGACGGGTTTCCATCTCATATTTCATTGTTTTGGACGGGTTTCCTTCTCATATTTCATTGTTTTTGACGGGTTTCTCTCTCATATTTTATTGTTCTGGACGGGTTTCCTTCTCATATTTCATTGTTTTGGACGGGTTTCAATGTCATATTTCATTGTTCTGGACGGGATTCCAAGTCATATTTCATTGTTCTGGACGGGTTTCCTTCTCATATTTCATTGTTCTGGACGGGTTTCCCTGTCATATTTCATTGTTCTAGACAGGTTTCCTTCTTGTATTTCACTGTTCTGGACGGGTTTCGCTGTCATATATCATTGTTCCTGACGGGTTTCCATCTCATATTTCCTTGTTCTGGACGGGTTTTCCTGTCATATTTCATTTTTCTGGACGGGTTTCCTTCTCATATTACATTGTTCTGGACGGGTTTCCCTGTCATATTTCATTGTTCTGGACGGGTTTCCCTGTCATATTTCATTTTTCTGGACGGGTTTCCTCCTCATATTTCATTGTTCTGAAGGGTTTTCCTCTCATATTTCATTGTTCTGGACGGGTTTCCCTGTCATATTTCATTGTTCTGGACGGGTTTCCTTCTCATATTTCATTGTTCTGGACGGGTTTCCCTGTCATATTTCATTGTTCGGGACGGGTTTCCCTGTCATATTTCGTGTTCTGGACGGGTTTCCTTCTAATATTTCATTGTTCTGGACGGGTTTGCTTTCATTATTTCATTGTTCTGGACGGGTTTCCTTCTCATATTTCATTGTTCTGAAGGGTTTTCCTGTCATATTTCCTTGTTCTGGACGTATTTCCCTGTAATATTTCATTGTTCTGGACGGGTTTCCTTCTCGTATTTCATTGCTCCTGGAGGGGTTTTTCCTTCTCGTATTTCATTGTTCTGGACGGGTTTTTTCTTTCATTATTTCATTGTTCTGGACGGGTTTCCTCCTCATATTTCATTGCTCTGAAGGGTTTTCCTGTCATATTTCCTTGTTCCGGACGTATTTCCCTGTAATATTTCATTGTTCTGGACGGCTTTCCTTCTCGTATTTCATTGCTCTGGACGGGTTTCCTTCTCGTATTTCATTGTTCTGGACGGGTTTCCCTGTCATATTTCATTGTTCTGGACGGGTTTCCCTGTCATATTTCATTTTTCTGGACGGGTTTCCTCCTCATATTTCATTGTTCTGAAGGGTTTTCCTCTCATATTTCATTGTTCTGGACGGGTTTCCCTGTCATATTTCATTGTTCTGGACGGGTTTCCTTCTCATATTTCATTGTTCTGGACGGGATTCCCTGTCATATTTCATTGTTCTGGACGGGTTTCCCTGTCATATTTCAGTGTTCTGGACGGGTTTCCTTCTAATATTTCATTGTTCTGGACGGGTTTGCTTTCATTATTTCATTGTTCTGGACGGGTTTCCTGTCATATTTCATTGTTCTGGACGGGTTTCCTTCTAATATTTCATTGTTCTGGACGGGTTTTTTCTTTCATTATTTCTTTTTCTGGACGGGTTTTTCCTCCTCATATTTCATTGTTCTGAAGGGTTTTCCTGTCATATTTCCTTGTTCTGGACGTATTTCCCTGTAATATTTCATTGTTCTGGACGGCTTTCCTTCTCGTATTTCATTGCTCTGGACGGGTTTCCTTCTCGTATTTCATTGTTCTGGACGGGTTTCCTTCTCGTATTTCATTGCTCTGGACGGGTTTCCTTCTCACATTTTATTGTCATGGACGGGTTTCCCTGTCATATTTCGTTGTTCTGGAGGGGTTTCCTTCTCATATTTCATTGTTATGGACTGGTTTCCCTGTCATATTTCATTGTTTTGAACGGGTTTCCCTCTCGTATTTCATTGTTCTCGACGGGTTTCTTTCTCATATTTCATTGTTCTGGACGGGTTTCCTTCTCATATTTCTTTGTTATGGGCGGGTTTCTTTGTCATATTTCATTTTTCTGGACGGGTTTCCTCCTCATATTTCATTGTTATGGACGGGTTTTCTTGTCATATTTCCTTATTCTGGACGGTTTCTTTCTCATATTTCATTGTTCTAGACGGGTTTCTCTCTCGTATTTCATTTTTGTGAACGGATTTCCCTGTCATATTTCATTATTCTGGACGGGTTTCCCTGATATATTTCATTATTCTTGATGGGTTTCTGTTATATTTCATTATTCTGGACTTGTTTCCCTGTCATATTTCACTATTCTTGACGTGTTTTCTTGTCATATGTGCGCTCAGTGAATGCATACACCCGGGCAGAGTAGAAACAGTGCAGCCAGAAGATAAGAACTCCTCCGCCTACACCATCATGGTGAAGCCAGTTGTTGTTTATTTTAGTCGTCGATTTAAATGACATTTATTTTTTTGCTCATATTTGAGTTTTTTTGTATTTTCTTTCATATAAAAGTAGGAAGGGGTAATGGAGGTTTTTTTTGGGCGAGGGGCTTGGACTTCCAGGAGGCGTGCATGAGCTTGTTCGATAGAGTGGGAATGGAGACGAATGGTATTTGGGACCTGACGATTCTGTTGGAGTGTGAGCAGGGGTAAAATTTAGTGAAGGAATTCAGGGAAACCGGTTATTTTTATATAGCCGGTCTTGAGTCCTGGAAATGGGAAGTACAATGCCTGCACTCTAAAGGATGGGTTTGGGATATTGGCAGTTTGGGGGGATATGTTATGTGTCTTTATACGTAAAAAGTTCTAAACGTTGTATTCTGAGCACCTCTGCAAAAACATGATTGTGTGAGTGAGGCGAAAGTATTGAATGATGAAAGTATTTCTTTTGGGGATTTTCTTTCTTTTTTGGGTCACCCTGCCTCGGTGGGAGACGGCCGACTTGTTGAAAATATATATATATATATATTTATATTATATATATATATATTTTATATATAAAATATATATATAAAATATATATATATGTGTGTGTGTGTGTGTGTGTGTGTGTTGTGTTTTGGGTGTTTTGTGTGTGTGGAAACACTGATCTCTGGCTGAAGAAGACTCGAACCTTGGAACAAGGTACGCAGTGCATTATCATTCTCACCACAATGGACGAAATCTGGCGTCCAGCTTGCGCTGACGTTTATCCAAGGTAGCCAGCTTTCAGGGAAAAGGCTACAGCTTTTCATCTCACCCATGCCAACGCATCAGCCTTAACCCGAGATTTTAACAATGCAGAATTCGCAGAGCAGGCGAAATATTTTCACAAATGACTGAGATGAAAAGCTGTTTAAGCCTTCTCCTTGAAAGCTGGCTGCCTTGGATCAACGTCTAGCCCCAAGCTGGCGCCAGATATTCGTCCAGTGTGGTGAGAATGATAATGCACTGGTACCTGTTCCAAGGTTCGTAGGTTTGAGTCTCCCTTTAGCAGAGATCGTGTTTGTGCTTTCGCAAACAAAATATACACCCCTCCCTGCCATCTACTTGATCCATACTCTCTAAAGACCAAAACCAACTCATCATATAAATATATATATATATAATTATATATATATATATATTATATATATAATAAATATATATATTTATTATATATATAATTGGTCTGCCGAATAGGCAGAAACTTGCGATTTTGGCTTAAATAGCAACGCTCATCTTGCCATGTAAGACAAGCGAAAATTTGTGTATGCAATAATTTTGCCAAATCATTCTGAACCTAACGAAAAAAATATATTTCATTGCGTTTATTTATTATTAAATTATTGTAAACTTATCTAAAATATATTTAGTTGGGTTAGACTAAAATAAATTGCTCTTGTTATAATAAGGTTAGGTAAGTTTTCTAAGATTCTTCTGGTGCAAAATTATAAATTTTTACTTTAACATTAATGAAAAAAAATATAATATATCTTTAAACATATAAGACAAAAATTTAGAAAGGGCTTAATTTTAAATGAGTTCTTGCTAATTGACCAGTTTTACATATTCGGCACGACATATATATGTATATATATATATATATAATATATATATATATATATATATATATATATATATATATATATATATATATATATATATATATATATATATATATATAAATATATATATATATATATATATATATATATATATATTATATATATATATATATATATATATATATATTATATATAAAATATACATATATATATTAATGCAACCACGAACAATGGCATTTTAGCAATAAACAGTTTCAAACCGGGATCGATCCCATGTTGTTTTATTCATGGACAATTCGTTATATACATTATAATCAAAATTTTGGGGTTTAAACCCACAAGAAGCTTCAGTTCCGGGGTTTAGTGTGAGCTTTTACGCTTGATCTGCCGCTACCCAGTGTGAGGAATATCTCGAAGAAACATCAGTACATACAGTGGTATATTTATAATCATCATTGTATCTAGACAATTTATACATATCACCCAAATCACAAGAAAATATTACTCTGGGGTTGGCAGCTACAATTTATCTTCGAGAAAACCTATTTTGTAAAGTTTGTGTTCTTTCTTAACTAAATATTTTTCTAACCTTTTTCAAGCTTATAGTAGGTTAATCTTTTTAACAGCGGCTGCATACAAACTTTTTTACACCACTGAAAAATCCCACTAAGTGGACGTCTTCATAAACTTTTGCAATAAATCTTGCTCGCTCCATTGATAATTTCTTAGTAATCGTCGTGTAAGTCATTGGTTAGCAAATGGCGAGTTTCTGGGATAAGTAACGCAAGATCTATAAATGTATACCCGAATGGTGATCTTTTTTTGGCAGAATTGTAAATATTGACGAATTCTTTATTTTCCCGAAAATTTGACATCCCAGAATATCTAACTGTCCGAGATCTCTCATTCTAAACAATCGAAATTGGGTTATTTCAAGGCCATGCTACGACTGTAGCGTCCTCAGTGAAATATATTTTAGGTAATCAGAATAATATTTATATTTTGATGCCAAACTTTAGTAAAATAATCGAGAATAATTTCACTGTTACAAACTTTTAAAAATAGATCATCCACAATTACCAGTGTATTTTCGTCGGGTGAGGTGATAAAATTAACGGGACTGATAATATATTTAATTAATGATAGTATATGAGATATCTCTGAAACTTGTTCTGAGAGATGAGTTGTAACACAGAATATTAAAATATTATGAAATTTCTCATCATACAGTTTTACAAGTTTTGATGTGAAAAAAGACTTGTCACTATTCATATAACCAGAGACAATAATTCTATCAACATCACTAGATGTGTATATTTTGAAGTTCATTTTGAAACTAAACAATTTATTGTTAGAATTTTGATGAAATATATGAAGAAAATTTTATACTGTGGCTGATGTTGTGTCCACCAGGACTTAACAACATTGTTAATGTTGTGTCCACCAGGACTTAACAACATTGTTAATGTTGTGTCCACCAGGACTTAACAACATTGTTAATGTTGTGTCCACCAGGACTTAACAACATTGTTAATGTTGTGTCCACCAGGACTTAACAACATTGTTAATGTTGTGTCCACCAGGACTTAACAATATTGTTAATGTTGTGTCCACCAGGACTTAACAATATTGTTAATGTTGTGTCCACCAGGACTTAACAACATTGTTAATGTTGTTTCCACCAGGACTTAACAACATTGTTAATGTTGTGTCCACCTGGACTTAACAACATTGTTAATGTTGTGTCCACCAGGACTTAACAACATTGTTAATGTTGTGTCCACCAGGACTTAAAAACATTGTTAATGTTGTGTCCACCAGGACTTAACAACATTGTTAATGTTGTGTCCACCAGGACTTAACAACATTGTTAATGTTGTGTCCACCAGGACTTAACAACATTGTTAATGTTGTGTCCACCAGGACTTAAAAACATTGTTAATTTTGGGTTTTCCACCAGGACTTAACAACATTGTTAATGTTGTGCCCAAACCAAGGACTTAACAACTTTTGTTAATGTTGTGCCCACCAGGACTTAACAACTTTGGTTAAATGTTGTGTCCCCCAGGACTTAACAACATTGTTAATGTTGTGTCCACCAGGACTTAACAACATTGTTAATGTTGTGTCCACCCAGGACTAACAACATTGTTTAATTTTTGTGTCCACCAGGACTTAACAACATTTTAATGTTGTTTTCCACCAGGACTTAACAACATTGTTAATGTTGTGTCCACCACGACTTAACAACATTGTTAATGAGTTTCAATATATATCGCAGAAAGACGTTAAGGGTTTCTCTTAGGGAAACTGGGCAGAGACTGACAAAGTGTGTGTGTGTGTGTGAGTGTGTGTGTGTGTGGTTGTTGTGTGTGTGTGTGTGTGTGTTGTGTGTGTGTGTGTGTGTGTGGGTGTGTGTGTGTGAGTGTGTGGTGGTGTGTGTGTGTGTGTGGTGAGTGTGTGTGTGTGTGGTGTGAGTGTGTGTGTGTGTAGGTAATATTTTGTATAAGAATGTGTGTGTGTGTTTGAAGTATTGAGGAGATTTCCTGGTGGTAAGATAATGAGTTTCAAGATATATCACGAGGAATTAGTTAAAGATTTCCCATCTTGAATACAAATTATCAGCTAGTGTCTTGTAGTGGGTGTGGGTGGGTGTGGGGGGGGAGTGTGTGTGGGGGGTTGGTGGGTGTGGGAGTGTGTGTGGGGGGGTTGGTGGGTATGGGAGTGTGTGTGGGGGGTTGGTGGGTGTGTGTGTGGGGGGGGGGGTTGGTGAGTGTGGGTGTGTAGTCAACATGGGTCAGTCTTTGACCTCATTAATACTACACGTGGGATGAGGTATGGACATTGGCCGGCTAGGGAATGTACTTCAAATCCTCTTTCTAGAGATGATAGGCTTCCCTCTGGAGGCACTTTAACTACAAACGTGAGCACATTGTTGACAAAACTCAACACTGAGGATACTGCCATGAAGAAGGCGAGTTTTTGTAGGTAGAAGTGTATCTGCCATAACACTGAAATCTCCGTGTACTGATTGGGAGTTGGTGGCACGCTGGTAATGTGACCTGTTGGGGCTTTTTAAAAAATGGTAGTGTGTGTGTGTGACTTGTGACCTTTTGTGTCTTGATGTGACCTATTGGGGGTTGTAAACATGGTGCAATAGTGTGTGTGTGTGTGTGTGTGACTTGTAACCTGTTGTGTCTTGTTGTGATCTGTTGGGAACGGGGGGGTTGTAAAATCACTGTGCTATATGTGTGGTGACTTGTGACCTGTTTATTTGATGTGACCTTTTGGGTGGAGGTTGTAAAACATTATGCAATATGTGTGTGGACTTGTGACCTGTTTGTTTTTGTGTGACCTGTTGCGGGTTGTAAAACATTATGCAATATGTGTGTGTGACTTGTGACCTGTTGTGTCTTGATGTGACCTGTTGCGGGGTTGTAAAACCCCGCAACAGGTAAAACATTATGCAATAGTGTGTGTTATAACACGTTTGTCTTGTTGTGACCTGTTGTGATTTGTTGTATCTTGTTGGGGGTTATGAGTGAAAAAAATGGGTATGTTAGAGTTGTGACAAGTGAAAGTTGTGAACATTGTGGATGTTATAAGGAACGAGAATAATATGAGAATACTTCATAACAGATATTAAGAAAAGAATGAACATGAGACTCAAGGACTCCGTGATCAAGAGGAAGAGATCATTAACAAGATGGATATCTGTTATCAACAATGATGGTGGTATGCAACAAGAGGAAATTCACAAGGCATTACAATCCCAGCTAGATCGAGTGAATGCATTGTAGGAGAAGGCTAAAAGAAAACGGTAAAATTTATATATTTCAGACTTTGTATAAAAATTAGTGTTATATTCCTGACTTTCTATAGTGTGTATAAAAATTAGTGTTATATTCCTGACTTTCTATAGTGTGTATAAAAATTAGTGTTATATTCCTGACATTGTACATCGATAAAAAAAATTTTTTCCCACCTAGAAAATTAATTATATATTTTTTCCCTCACAGAAAATGAGATGAAGGCTAATGATACCTCTGAGACCGTTGATTCTGACCGCGGTACCACACAGAAGTAATGCTTCCCACCGCAGTACCTCACAACTCCGAGGAGCGTCCACGAATAATTTGAAGGGTGATGAGACCTGAGGAGCATCGCCACGCTAGTCAGATCAATCCTCAACCCAGGAAGATGAGTACCCAGAACATGTGACGTTTATACTGAATTATTTATTAAAAGTTTGAGGCAAAACATATCAGGTGAACATCAAAAATGGTCAGTTTGTAATTAATTTAGCGTTTGAGATTGTGAGGAGAAAATATCAGAAGTCTTTGATCGATGAGTGGAAGCAATATTAGAAAGATGTGAGACAGAATTACAAGACAGGGAAGGTTCGGGGTGAATTATAGATCATATTGAATAATTTTGTTCAGAGTAAAACTCGGGTCATATATGGATTACCCGAAGTTGAGAGGTAGGCAATATATTTTTGATCCAAAGATAAATGATGGGTTGTGTGTACTGCTGCTGTTGATAAATTAGACACATGTGCAACTCTTGGGTATCTTTATTGAGGAAACGTTTCGCTACACAGTGGCTTCATCAGTGGCTTCATCATTGGGCACGACCTACTTCCACATTGAACAAATGTGACACCATCTACATCTGCTGCACCTCTTCTGCCTACGGTTTATAAGCTGCTTCTCCGCTCACATGAACATTAAAATGGTATAAAATACCGACAGATTGTTAGGTAAGACACATATGCAACAGTTAGGTATCTTTATTTCGAAACGTTTCGCCTACACAGTAGGCTTCTTCAGTCGAGTACAGAAAAGTTGATAGAAGCAGAAGATACTTGAAGACGATGTAATCAGTCCATCACCCTTAAAGTTTTGAGGTGGTCAGTCCCTCAGTCTGGAGAAAAGCATTGTTCCGTTGTCTGAAACAATATGAAGTTGAAGTGACAGGATGGAGCCTTTATAGTTCCAGGAGGTGAGACGTAGGTTGCGTTGGGAGGGCAGGTCCCTCTCAAACTCAGCCGTTCTCACTAGTAGAGATTGTCGAAGTTGATGGTCTGTACCAAGATACCCTTGTGTTGCAGTGTCTGACAGAATGAACATTAAAATGGTATAAAATACCGACAGATTGTTAGGTAAGACACATATGCAACAGTTAGGTATCTTTATTTCGAAACGTTTCGCCTACACAGTAGGCTTCAAGTATCTTCTGCTTCTATCAACTTTTCTGTACTCGACTGAAGAAGCCTACTGTGTAGGCGAAACGTTTCGAAATAAAGATACCTAACTGTTGCATATGTGTCTTACCTAACATGCCGTATTCTATTCAAGATTGATGGACTGACCACATCGACTCAAGGTTGAGGGATTGATTACCTCATTCTCCTCCTGTTCTTCAAGATTCTCCTATGTATGGACTGATGAAGCCACTGTGTGGCGAAACGTTTCCTCAGTAAAGATACCCAAGATTTGCACATGTGTCTAATTTATCAACATGTCGGTTCTCTGAACCATTCATCTACAATACTGCTGCTCTTACCGTATATAATTGTCACAAAATGGGCAAGAATTGGTGTGATATATCCAAGCTTGTAAATAGTTAGGGATGGTGTCTTAACTATGCAAAAACTTCTATAGATGAATTTCCCATTACTGGTGACAAGTTAACATTATTGGAAAAGAAAAATAAAGTTTCATTATGTTTATCAGACAGGATTAGGATGGAGCTCTTGTGTCCGTGTGCCAGATTGGTAATAAAGAATTTAAGAATAATATCATGTGCAAATTATTGATGGATGAGTCCACACCTTGTGCTGATTAAGGAGTTTGATGGGGACGTCAGAACGAAAGATGCATGAAAAAGGTAATGTTTAAAAACATTGTCTAGTTGTTTAATGAAGTTACAATACACGGAGGAGTTAGTTATAAACGAAGATGATGTTTAAGATCAAAACCCCAAGAATCAACTGCCCAATTTTAAAAATTATAGTCATGCTCATTCTAGGCAATTATTATAAGGGGTTTTATAATTTGAAAGTGTTCTTGATCGTACTTGCTCTGCTGGCAAAATTGAAGAAAGACATTATAGTCCCTTGCTTATTGTTACGTAATATTTGAAGAAGGAACTGTAATTTCTGTTAAAGGTTACGAGCAGAAGGTATTATATCACTATGAATGGGAATAATGAAGTGCGATTTGATTGCAAACCACATGTGAATTATACTGTGTAACCTTCCTGATGCAAAAAAACCAAGTGCCGTTACCATGATCACAGGATACAGTTCAGTAACTGCATCGTAGCATATTGTGTTCGTTGCAATTTGCAATGTAAAGATAAGAGAAATAGTTTATTAATGTTTAGTCATAATATGTCCTATGATTTAGGGGTAATTTTAAAAGAATTGAGAGTGGATAAATATAAAATTGAGGTTCCTTCAAAACAAACACCTAAATTCTTAAGAGTTTAAGTGCTTGTTATATTTCAGTATTCTCTGAGTTTGGTAAATGGATGTCTTTCCAGTTTAGCAGAACAGTATATCAAGGCAGGTAATCATTCTCAATGACGCACCTAAGTGATACTCTTATTATGTAAAGGCAAACAGGTGCTATGTTATGACTTTATTGACAGTTTAAAAAAGAAATCGGGGAAACAAAGTTGCCAAGATAAATTTCTTAGTTTATTGAGAAATAGTCACATTAGCCAGGAAGATTATGACAATGTTGTGAAAGTTGTCCAGTTGGGGGAAATACAAGACTTTAGGTGATTACTTGATGTTGTATCTCAAGATAGATGTGGGATTGTTAGATGATGTCTTCATGGATTGGCCTAAAACACTTAAAGATATTTACAGTTTAGACCTTAGTAATTATATCAGTTTACCATCTTCCATCATGGATGTTTTCTTGTTAAAAACAAAAGTAAAATTAGATATATTACATTTCCATGAATTATATGATCTGATAAAAAGGAATCTCAAATGGGGATTCAATCAATATACCAATTCTGATAATCCTTAATTAAATTAACCCCAATTTTGATAGAGTGGGATGGGTACTCATATTTTATATCTTGACTTTAATTCATTGTATACCAGTGTTATGATTGAAGCTCTACCGCAGAATGGTCTAAGAAAATTATCTAATGAAGAAAGACTAGATTCCTTGTTTTTGGGTTAACTAAGGTATCAGTGAGTGAGATAAGGGTTATTGGATTGAATGTGACACAAAACTAGTGAATCCTGAGGTAGCTAGAAGAACAATGATATTATCACACATGAATGTATCAGAAGACATGTTATCTCCTTATTCTGAGTCTGTTTTGAAAAATGAAAGTAGAAAGATACCCAAATTTAATGCGAAATTAGTGGCTTCCCATCTTCCACAGAAACATCTACATGGATGGTACAGAGCTCTATAATAACACCGTCCTGTCCATAGTCTAGCAGACCAATATTCACAATGTTATGGTCCACAGTCTTGCTTGTCGAGTACCTGGTATGACCATTATTTATTTTGTCAATTATAATTTAGAAAACATTTTCAGAGTTTTTTTTAATGCATTCCGTCTTAATGCATTTTATTAATTCACTTCTCTCACACCAATGATAATTTTATGTTCTTATGGCTCATTTGAACTTTTATTTTTGTTTACAAATAACCAGCACATGTGAGAGAAACTTATGACGACGTCTTGGACAATAACCCACTTACATACAACCCAGAAAGGAAGGGAGCCAGTATATATACTACTGCTGCTGCTACTACTACTGCTACTACTACTACTACTGCTACTACTGGTACTACAACTACTACTACTACTGCTACTACTGGTACTACTGCTACTACTACTACTGCTACTACTACTACTACTACTACTACTGGTACTACTGCTACTACTGGTACTACTGCTACTACTACTACTACTACTGCTACTACTGGTACTACAACTACTACTACTACTACTACTACTACTACTACTGCTACTGCTACTGCTACTACTACTACTGGTACTACTGCTACTACTGGTACTACTACTACTACTACTACTACTACTGCTACTACTGGTACTACTGCTACTACTACTACTACTGCTACAACTGGTACTACTGCTACTACTACTGTTTACTGCTACTACTGGTACTACTGCTACAAACTGGTACAAACTGCTACTACTACTACTACTACTACTGCTACAACTGGTACAAACTGCTACTACTATTTACTACTACTACTACTGCTACTACTACTACTACTATTTACTGCTACTACTGGTACTACTGCTTACTACTACTACTGCTACTACTACTACTACACTACTGCTACTACAACTACTACTGCTACTACTGGTACTACGCTACTACTACTGCTACTACTACAACTACTGCTACTATGGTACTACTGACTACTACACTACTACTACTGCTACTACTGGTACTACTGCTATTTCTACTACTGCTACTACTACTACTACTACTATGCTACTACTAACGGGTACTACAAACTACTACTACTACTGCAACTACGGGTTTACTACTGC
>NW_026466079.1:0-13947 GCF_026875155.1 Cherax quadricarinatus
GGGAGTGAGAGATTGGCTCAAGTTTCTTTTTGAGTCGCCCTATTTCCGGTAGAAGACAGCCATTTGTGTTAAAAAAATAAATCAGATATCTCTAACACTAGCAATTCCTTAAATCTGGCTCCCTGATGACAAGCTGGGCTTTGTTCCATTTGTGGTTCACTGCTTCTTTTTGATTATAATAATAATTTGTTCCATTTCATCAAATGTCCTTCAATATGTTTTTTATTTTTTTTATTATTAACACACTGGCCGATTCCCACCAAGGCAGGGTGGCCCGAAAAAGAAAAACTTTCACCATCATTCACTCCATCACTGTCTTGCCAGAATGGTGCTTTACACTACAGTTTTTTAAACTGCAACATTAACACCCCTCCTTCAGAGTGCAGGCACTGTACTTCCCATCTCCAGGACTCAAGTCCGGCCTGCCGGTTTCCCTGAATCCCTTCATAAATGTTACTTTGCTCACACTCCAACAGCACGTCAAGTATTAAAAACCATTTGTCTCCATTCACTCCTATCAAACACGCTCACGCATGCCTGCTGGAAGTCCAAGCCCCTGCACACAAAACCTCCTTTACCCCCTCCCTCCAACCTTTCCTAGGCTGACCCCTACCCTGCCTTCCTTCCACTACAGACTGATACACTCTTGAAGTCATTCTGTTTCGTTCCATTCTTTCTACATGTCCGAACCACCTCAACAACCCTTCCTCAGCCCTCTGGACAACAGTTTTAGTAATCCCACACCTCCTCCTAACTTCCAAACTACGAATTCTCTGCATTATATTCACACCACACATTGCCCTCAGACTGACATCTCCACTGCCTCCAGCCTTCTCCTCGCTGCAACATTCATCACCCATGCTTCACACCCATATAAGAGCGTTGGTAAAACTATACTCTCATACATTCCCCTCTTTGCCTCCAAGGACAAAGTTCTTTGTTTCCACAGACTCCTAAGTGCACCACTCACCCTTTTCCCCTCATCAATTCTATGATTCACCTCATCTTTCATAGACCCATCCGCTGACACGTCCACTCCCAAATATCTGAATACACTCCACCTCCTCCATACTCTCTCCCTCCAATCTGATATCCAATCTTTCATCACCTAATCTTTTTGTTATCCTCATAACCTTACTCTTTCCTGTATTCAATATGTCTATGCACCATTCAGATATTATTTTGATCATCCCTGTCAAATGAAGTACAGTATTAATATTTGTAGATGCTAATTGATACAATTTCACTATTTTCCCAAAATGTATTTCTTGTACTATTCTTATTATTATAATCAAAAAGAAGTGCTAAACCACAAGGGCTATACAGTGCTGCAGGACAGGAAGGAAGTGAGGGTATCAGGTGGCAAAAGGGAGATGGATGATAGTAGGTTACGGAGAACAGCGGGGCAGTGGATAGTGAAAGGGTAGAGGGCAGCAAGAGATTGAGGTAGAAAGGGCTGAGGAGAGTGCGAAAGGTATCATCATCAGAGTTTGTGGAGTAAAATCAGTCGTTGACAAGAAGTCAATGAGAGAGTATAGAGCGGAGACAGCGTTGGGGAAATAAATTCTGCGTGCTCGTTGGTAGAAAGGGCAGTCTAACAGAATGTGGCTAATCGATACTGGAACTTCACACTTCTCACAGAGAGGAAAAGGGTGCCTCTTCATGAGATACCCATGAGTAAGACGAGTGTGGCCAATGCGAAGACGGGAGAGAGTGGTCTCCCAACCTCGGCACTGATGACAAGAAGACAGCCAGTAACCTATGCTTGGTTTAACAGAATGAAGTTTGTTTTCCGAGTAGAGTTGACCAACGTTGTTGCCAACGGGTGTGAAGGTGGGTAGCTATTACAGCAAAATAGTCTGGAAATGGAACACCTCTATATGAAATTGGTAGGTCATGTACTGCTGACCGCACAGCAGTGTCTGCCTGTTCATTGCCCTGTACGTCAACATGACCAGGGACCCAACAAAAAACAATATCTTTATGCTTGGTAGAGATACGGCATAGCCAAAGCTGGATACGGAGAACTAGGGGGTGAGGTGTATCAAATTTCCGTATAGCCTGTAGAGCACTAAGGGAGTCTGAGACAACCACAAATGATGACACAGGCATAGATGCGATGCGAATAAGTGCTGCAAGAATGGCATACAATTCAGCAGTAAAAATGCTAGCTGAAGATAGTAAATGCCCTTGCACGACGCTGTCTGGAAACACTGTTGCGAATCCGATGCCGTCAGAAGACTTAGAGCCATCTGTGTACACTGCGATGGCATGAGAATGAGAGTGGAAGTGGTCAAGAAAAAGAGAGTGGGAAGCCACTGTAGGCAGTTGGGCTTTCGAGCAAGGGAGTGAGAAAGAACAGTCCCGAACAGCTGGAACTTCCCAGGGGGGTAGGGAAAAGTGAGATGCTACATGAACATATAATGGTGGTAACTGAAGGGAAGACGAGCGAATGTAGGCGAAGAGAGAAGGGACAGAGCAAACAGGGGCGGTGAACAAATAAAGAATGTCTACTAATATCAGTGACCATTCTATAAATAGGATTATGGAGATCATGAGAGCGCACATAGTAGCGAAGGCAATGGGCATCACGGCGATCAGACAAGGATAAAAACATTCGCTTCTGCATAGAGGCTCTCAACAGGGGAAGAGCGAAAAGCACCAAGGCATAAATGTAATCCTTGGTGATGGATGGGGATAAGGCTATAGAGAGTAGCAGGAGAGGCCACTGAATAGATCTGGTCGCCATAATCGAGTTTCGATAAAATGAGGGCTGAATGTAGGCGAAGGAGATTTTCCGATGATCAGCTCCCCATGAAAGATGAGCAAGGGTTTTAAGAAGGTTCAGCCGGCTGTGACAAGTTGCCTTCAGAGAGGTAATGTGAGGTTTCCAAGATAACCTAACGGTCAAAGAGAAGGCCTAGAAACCTGACTGGATCACGTTCAGGGATACGGGACCCATAGAGGTACAAAGGATGATCAGAGATGACAGTGTCTAGTGAAAGTAATTTGGTGAGCTTTTGTACTGGAAAATTTAAACCCATGCATGGTGACCCAATTGGAAACGCGGTCGACCGCACGCTGGAGAGAAACTGTAATGAGGTGACAGTCAGCGCCTGCACAAGCAATAGTGAAGTCATCTACATAGAGTGATGACCAAATATTGGATGGAAGAACAGAAGCCAAATCATTTATAGCAAGGAGAAAAAGTGTTGTGCTCAGAACACATCCCTGAGGGACACCTTCAGCTTGGACAAAGTTTTGGGGAGAGCACATTATCGACTCGAACACGGAAATGTCTGTCAGTTAAAAAGTTCTTAAGGAAGGATGGTAGATTGCCTTGGAGGCCTAAGGAGTGGGCTTGGGCCAAAATATTACATCTCCAAGTTGTGTCATATGCCTTCTCAAGGTCAAAAAATATGGCAATAACCGAGTGGTTATTTGCAAAGGCATTACGAACATACATATCCAAGTGTAGTAAGGGGTCTATGGTAGATCGGCCCTTACGAAAGCCATATTGATTAGCGGAGAGACTGTTGTGTGTGTCTAAATACCACATTAAACACCGATTTACCAGACGTTCCGTCACTTTGCAAACTACACTAGTAAGAGCAATGGGACGATAGTGGGAGGCATCATGTCCCATAGTACCCGGCTTGGGAAAGGAAGAACAATGGCAGATTTCCACAGCTGGGGAAGAACTCTTTGTGACCAAATAAGATTGAAGAGGTGTAAGAGAACTGTAAGGGCTGACTGATGTAAATGTTGCAACATTCGAATATGAATGTCGTCAGGCCCTGCTGCCAATGATCGGCAAGCTGAGAGTGTTGCCTCCAGTTTCCCGAAGTGTAAAAGGCACATTATACTGTTCTTCTCTGAGAGAAGAAAAGTCCAAAGGTACTAACTCTCTGGCAGACTTTGAGGAAAGATATGAGAGGCATAGATGGAACCCCCGGGAAATACAGACCAGATGAGTGCCATTTCAATGGGAACGTCAAGAGGTTTGCTATATCAACACCGCGACCCATAGAACAGGAGCCGGGTGTATTTCTTGTAGCAGTGTGTGCACTGAATAATGTAGACACCAGTGGTAGGAGAAGTAACAGTACACTGCTGTCTGGGGAGATCTGTTATAGACACTGTGGCTATCATAGTCATGTTGATATCACTATTTGCAACTTCATTACATGGGAGGGCTAAGTATTTTGGTGTGATACTTGGAGGTGTAAATATTCAAGATGGTCTGAGCTCTTAGTCTACAGTCGTGGATGAAGAATGTGGAGAGGTGAAGATGTACAAACGCTTGTAGACTGGAGGCATATTCTTCATCAAGAAAATCAGTACTATATACATACAGAAAATCACACAGAGAAATATCTTTAGCACCTTTTTTGGGGATGGCCAAGTAATTCTTAACAGTTCCCCACACACATTACTAGACAGCTCTATCAAAGAACAAAAAGAATTCATTCTCGCACCTTCAGTACTCAACTCAACTGCCCTCCTCACCTGAAGTTCAACCTTTATTTAATGCAGACTTTTTTTTTTTTTTTTCTTGGTCCCTAAAGGGAAATGGCTTAATGCTAGTGAGGGGCTCTTGATTCAGGTAGTGGACCTATTCTCTATTCCTTAATGGAGCAGCAGGTGACATTTCCGGGGATGGTTTTTGATTGTCAACCAACATGGGTCTCGTAAAAAAAAAATTCAAATTGGATGCTTTATGGGTACTAGACATCCTTGAGGCATTCTCTCCACTATACCTGGAGCAGATCACTGGACAACACAGCTTGTAAGTGGCCTTGTGACATTACAGGATGGACTATGGGTGCCAGCTCTTCTCTTCTTCACTTGTTGAACCCTGATGCTGGTTATTTTAAGTTAGTATAAATAGTATTTATTTGTATTGAGTGTTTAATTTTGTAATTTTTATTGTTAATTTTATAATTTTTTTTATTGTGCATGTTGTATGTTTACTACTGTGAGTGCTTAGTGACCTATATTTTCAAAGTACGTACTCTGAAAATATCACACCTGCTACTACCTTGCTGAATCCTGTTTTATTACCTAGGGATCCAACTTTGCATGGTGTATTTTGAGAATCTCTGTGATGAATCTGGTGAGCTTCCTTGGATTTCCACTGTGATGACATTGGCCTGCGCTACCTGTTTTAGGGTTCAACGTATTTTTGCCAACCCAACTTATGCTCGGTCTTTGCGGAAGGGAAAGGGAGAAAGAGGGAAGAAATTATTCAGGTGAGATTTTTTTGTCATTTGGATGTGGGCCCTTCTCCTTTATTGTAGTCTCGACATGTCTGCGGTTATATTATATATTTTTTTCAACGTGTTGAGAAATGGTTTTACCAGCTAAGGTTAAAGATTAAATATAGGGGGTACTTAGCTGGATAAGACAGTCATCGCCCACACAGCCGCCCTGCAGGCGAGGTCTTGAGAAGCTGTCTTGAACCACTTCACAACGGGCTGTAATAGAATATATTATGATAATAATATTTACCCCTAGGGGGTGTTATGTCAGCATATTTCATTCACTGATTGCTGACGAAACTTACGTGTGTGGACTCAAAAGTCTGCACCTCACTGCCGACTATAGGTTGATTACAAACTCCTTGCGACACAAGAACTGCGGCAGTCCCCCATACTACAAGAAATTCGTAACCTGCTTTGCTCTTGTAGCGTGAGTTTATGGTGTTCTTTACACCCTCGACAGGTATCGTGACTTGATAGAAGCTGAAGTGTCCTTGGATGTCCACTCTTCCAAATATCTAGGAACACGCACACTGGTACACTAATGTTCCACAAGGTTTGTCTTTATTGTTCACAATCTTATCACAAAGAAGCTGACACACTTCTTTGTAAGTGTTTATTGTGTTTTTGTGAAACACTTTGTTCACACTAACCATGGATCGGTGTTCTTTGTTGGTTATCCTGGCGTCAGTGTGACTCCCATGGGGTGAAAAGTAATCTGACCTCACAGCCTCCTACGCTGCTGCAATGCCCTTAGAACAAAGGAAAAGCTGACCTAGTACACTTTTTGCTTCCTTCCCAAACTTCCTCCATGAAGCAAAGCAGAATGCTTGATTCTTGCTGTCTTAAGCATAGACAGCAATGTACACTATCTTTACCATAGTAATAAAGTGGGAGCAGGATTTTCCTTAATTGTCCTGCTAAGGTAAGAGATGGACTGTCTCTTATTAAAACAAACACTTTGCAACACGGACTTTTTGCAAGGAGCGGGGGGTCGCTTGACCATGCCACATACTCGAAATTGCATCGGGGGATCAATTATTTGCTTTTAGCAGTAAACAAGATGTTTGCCCCTTCTGAGAGGGCTGGGTCCCTCAGGGATGAAAGGGGCTGAAGGGGGCTGATACCCCCGTCCTGGAGAAAATTTCTCCACACTTGGGGGCGGTGGAGGTCTGCTGCAGGTGAACTATTCATCACTTAACATTAATTTGATTTTCTCACTCACCACCACTGCTGCTTGTCTTTTCTGAACAGCTTTAGCTGTGTGGTTTCTGGAGAATCGCTGATTTTGTTTTCAGCACTGTGTAATTCTAACGGCACTAGTTTATTTATTGTCCGCTTATTCACTACACCTTTACTCAAAACATCAACTGTCCTGATGATTCCATTTGCATCAGGATACATGGTCACAATTTTTCCAAGTGGCCATTGGGATCTCGGACCATCATTGTCAATAATCACTATGTCACCAGGTCTTAAGGACTTGGGATTTTCAGGAACACCAGCTCCATAGAAGTGTTCTTTCAATAGGTGAGATAGTCTTCTCGCCAAATTTTCTCCCCAAATTCCCAAACACTTTAATTTAAAGGGGTGAATTTATGTCTGAGTTGCTCAGGTTCAAAATAAGAGGATCCTCTATGATTTCTTAATCATTCATGGGAGGAACAGGTTCGAGCCTTCTGCCATGGAGAAAATGAGATGGATACACAAATAACCCGCACATAGAAAGAGGACTTACGACGACATTTCGGTCGACTTGGACCATTACAAAGTCACACTAACACATAGAGCAGGAGGGGAATATAGGCAGGAAGAGGTAGTGGTGGAGTAAATAGTATAGTAGTAAACAACAACAACCCAAAAACAGCAGCAGCAGCAGCAGTAGTAGTAGGAGGAGGAAATTTGTAAATGGTCCAAGTCGGACCGGGAAAAGTCGTTGTAAGCTCATCTCTTCTATATGCGGGGTTTTTTGTGTATCGTTCCAGTCACAGTATTGGGGCCTTTTTTGTTTTTAAATAAGATGGACTTAAAACCCTTCTAAATTGTCTAGATCATCGGGAACATAAGTTAGAGGTCTGTTGTTGACTCTATTTTCTATTTCATCACAAATGTACGGAATCTTCTAAGTCGATTCTCTGACAATGAAGAGTCTCCTTTAAACAACGTTTTTACAATGCCGATCATTCTTTCATAAAATCCGCCATGCCATGGAGATTTTAGGAGGACTGTAATCCCCCAACGACAACTGCGTTGTTTTCAGCATCTTTTTGTACTTTTGGTTGATCAAAATCTTGCTTATATAAGCAGCACCACAACAAAGTTCATTGCTTTGGGCTGAAATCATCAGTCTGGACATGCCCTTCGGCTGCAACCTTCTGAAAAATTTTGAAAAAGGGTTTCAGCAGACATGTCAGTGGCTACTTCTAGATGTACTGCTCTAGTCATAGCACAAGTGAACAAACAGATGTACACCTTGATGGGAACTTTGTCAACTGTTTTTGGTTAAAATTATTGGTCCAGGTAATCTACACCTGTCACCTCAAATGGATGCTATGACAAACTCTTTCAGAGGATAGGGAGGTGGACCTGGATACGACATACTCGCATATCATAGTGACGACAAGCAATACAGTCCTTTATTTGTTTTTTCACACTTTGTCGACCTTGAGGTATCCAGTAGGATTGTCGTATATGACAGTGTGTCAGCTACCCCACCATGTAACACGTTACTGTGGGCGTTTTGAACAATCAGTTTTGTTAGCCAATGATTCTTGGGGATCAATATTGGATGTATGGCATCTTTAGGTAGTGAAGAATTATGAATTCTTCCTAGACATCTTATAATATTTTCTGAGTCGAGATAAAGTTTTTATTGCATTTATGGATTGAGAAAAGGCATATGATAGAGTGGATAGGGGAGCAATGTGGCAGATGTTGCAAGTACAGTGGACCCTCGACCAATGATGGTATCGTATAACGTTAAATCCGACTAGCGATACATTTTAACGTAAAAATTTTGCCTCGACTAGCGCTAAAAAACTCGACCAACACAATTCGTTCCGTTCGAGACGCGTCCACATGTGGCCTGACGTGCCTCACTTGTCCCGTGGGTGCCAGTGTTTACAACCCAAAGCCACCACCGTGGTCGCATCAAAACATAAAAACAGAACATTTCATTTTATCACAGCGTTTTTAATGTTTGCACCTGCAAAATACGTCACCATGGGCCCCAAGAAAGCTTCTAGTGCCAACCCTACAGAAAAAAGGGGTGAGAATTCCTATGATATGAAGAAAGAGATCATTGCTAAGTATGAAAGTGGAGTGCGTGTCTCCGAGCTGGCCAGGTTGTACACAAAACCCCATCAACCATCGCTACATTTGGGCCCCAAGAAAACAGCAATAAAGGAAGCTGTTCTTGCAAAAGGTGCAACTATGTTTTCGAAACTGAGATCGCAAGTGATAGAATAGTTGAGAGACTGTTATTGGGGGTGGAAAAAACGAAAACAGATAGCAGGAGATAGCATCTCAAGCGATCAAAATGTGAAAAGGCTAGGAAGTTGCATGAGCATTTAATTAAAAAAAGCCTGCAACTAGTGGTGATGTAAGTGAATTTAAGGCCAGCAAAGGTTTGGTTTTTGAGAGATTTAAGAATCGTAGTGGCATACATACAGTGGTCCCTCGTTTTTTCGTAATTAATCCGTTCCGGGAAAGCCGTTATTATAAACGAAATTTAAAATTTTATGAATCAATTTTCCCCATAAAAATAATGTAAAAACAATTAATCCGTTCCTGACACCCAGAAGTATTAAAACAAAAAAATTTTTTAACATGAAATATACAGTAGTACATAAACAATACAATGGAAATGAGAATGAAACATTAACAGCAAACACTTACCTTATTGGAGATTCTTCTTAGTGTAGGGGAGACTGGAGGGGGAAGAGAAGTGGATTGTTTATAGTTTGGAAGGGGAATCCACTTCCATCAACACCTCAGGTAGCATTTGTTTTTTCGGGGGTTGCTTTCTCTGTTTCTTAATGCCACTAGGACCACCCTGAGAGTCACTGGAGTCCTGTTCCACAAAATAACTGTGAGAGAGCTCTGTTCTGGCGCCCTCTTTAACACTTCCCTAAAATGGCCCAAGATTTTGGGTCACTGTACATGTTGCCAACCTGGCTTGCAACAACCTTGTTAGGGTGATGTTTCTCCATAAAGCTTTCCATCTTACCCCACATAGTAAAAATCTTTTTAATTTCTGAAGAAGGCACCTCTTCCACTCTCCTTCCTCCTCCTCTGCAGCAAGATTCTGACTGCGATGTGTTGCTCTTCCTGCTGAAGCTCTTGCAGCTCCTCAGTGGTGAGCTCTTCATTGTGGTCTTCCACATCCTCCAAACTCACATCCAACCCCATGGAACTTCCCAGTGCCACAGTTGATTTTACAACAGACATAGGCTCATTGGGGTCAGCCCCAAATCCTTCAAAATCCCTCTTGTCGACACAATCGGGCCACAATTTTCTCCAGGCAGAGTTCAAAGTCCTGGTAGCCACTCCCTCCCAACCCATACCTATAAGGGTTATGCAGTGGAGGATGCTGAAGTGTTCTCTCCAAAATTCCCTTGGGGTTTCAATGATGTCTGTGGTCACAGTCAAGCACCTGTGAAACATTGCTTTTGTGTAGAGTTTTTTAAAGTTTGCAATAACCTGCGGGTCCATGGGCTGGAGGAGGGGAGTGGTATTCGGGGGCAAGAACTTTATTTGTGATGAACCCAAACTCCTCGAAAATTAGGTCATCCAATTTTGGAGGATGAGCAGGTGCATTGTCCATTACTAGCACGCACTTGAGATCCAATTTCTTTTCCAGAGATACTCCTTCACACTAGGGCCAAACACTTCATTGAACCACTCGCCCGAAAATTTCCCTCGTGACCCATGCCTTACTATTAGTTTTCCCCAAAACACACAAAATTTTACTCTTCATAACATTTTTTTTTTTCCTGAACACTGGGGGATTTTCAGAATGGTACACTAGTAATGGCTACACTTTGAAATCCCCACTAGCATTAGCACAGAACATTAGCGTCAGCCTGTTTTTCCCATAGGCTTGTGTCCTGGCATTGCCTTTTCCTCTTGTGTAATGAAGGTCCTCTTTGGCATTTTTTTCCAAAGAGGCCTGTTTTCGTCACAACTGAACACTTGTTCAGTTTCAGTCCTTCAGCCTCTATGTACTCCTGGAATTCAATGCATATTTTTCAGCTGCTTGTGGTCCGAAAGGCAGCCTCACCATGCCTTACCACACTGTGATGCCAGTAAAGGTTCTTAAGTCTCTCAAACCAGCCTTTGCTGGCCTTAAATTCACTCACTTCACCACTATTTGCAGGCAATTTCTTTTACCAAATCTTCATGCAACTGCCTACCTTTTCACAAATAATCAAAGTCATAAGAGTAATCTCCTGCTAATTGTTTCTCACTTAAACCACATCATAATAACTTCTCAACCTCTCCAGTACTGGTGATCTCATTTTGTCAGCATAGTTACTCCTTTTGCAACAACAGCATCCTTTATTTCCTTTTCTTGGCCACTATGGAACATAAGGTTGTGTAGGTTTTCTTATACATCCTGGACAGTTTGGCCACACTTGTACCCACTTTCATATTGTTTTAATGATGGTTTTCCCTTTAAATTCAATCGTATTTCTCCAAGATCTTTACCACAGGCTTGGGACTAGGAGCTTTCTTTGGAGCCATGGTAATTATTTATACTTGCAAGCACTAAAATAAAATGGAATATCATGAAATATTTTGCTGAGCAAGTGAGGGGACCTTCGCTCACTGTAAACAAGCCAGACTGGCTGCGCCCCCGGCTCACGCAGTGGGTACGCGTCCCGGACGAACTACGACTCGCGAGTCAACCTACGAAAAGCGAGTCCAGTTTTTTAACGAAAATACCCCTATGATTGGCGAATTTTACGATTGCCGGGAACTACGAAAAGCGGGAGACCACTGTATGTGATAAGGCATGGTGAGGCTGCCAGTTCAGACCAAAAAACCCGCTGAAAAATAAATTTCAGGAATTCAAGGGGTACATAGAGGCTGAAGGACTGAAACCTGAACAAGTGTTTAAATTTTGACAAAACAGGGCCCGTTTTGGAATAAAATGCCAAGCAGGACCTACATTACTCAGGAGGAAAAGGCACTCCCAGGACATAAGCCTATGAAAGACAGGCTTACTCTCTTGATGTGTGCTAATGCTAGTGGTGATTGCAAGTGAAGCCTTTAAATTGGGGTATCACCCCTGAAACTCCCAGAGTGTTTCAGGAAAAACAATGTCCTCAAAAGGGTATTTGTGTGTGCTGGGAGGGCAAACAGTAAGGCATGGTCACTATGGACTTTTTCTATGACTGGTTACAACATCATTGCCCCCACGTGAAAAATTACCTCCTGGAAAATAAATTGGACCTTAAGTCCTCCTGGGATTAGACAATGCTCCTGGGCATCCTCAGACTTGGCAGAGCGACTTTCTGGGGACATGATCTTCATCAAGGTCAAGTTTTTGCCTCCTAATACCACTCCCCTCCTGCAGCCCATGGACCAGCAGGTCATTGCAAAATTCAAAAAAATCTACAGAAAAGCATGTTTGAAAGGTGCTTTGTAGTGACCTCAGAAAATCAATTTACTCTAAGAGAGTTTTGGAGAGATCACTTTAGCATCCTCAATTGTGTAAACCTTATAGTAAGGCTTTTGGGGGGAAGTGACTAAGAGGACCTTGAACTCTGCTTGGAAGAAACTGTGGGCCCGAATGTGTAGACAAAAGGGATTTTGAAGGATTTGAGGCTAACCCTGAGAAGCTTATGCCCGTTGTGGAATCAATTGTGGGATTGGGGAAGTTTTTTGGGGTTGGAGGTTTGTGGGGAGGATGTGGAAAAAGTTTGGGGAGGAGACAATGACAAACTAACCACTGGGGAGCTGCAAGATCACTTAACAGCAAGAGGCCAGACCTGAGGGAAAATGCTCCGGGGGAGGGATAGAGAAATTGAAGAAGTTGTCTACTTCAAAGATTAAGGAAATGTGTGCAATGGGCTTAAAGTGCAAACCTTTTTTGATGAAAATCACCCTCACAAAGCTATTGCAAGCGTGCGGTGACTATTACACGACAATTTGTGAAACACTTTAGGAATGTCCCTAAAGGAACGGGACGTACAGGCCTCTATGGACAATATGTTGTGCGACAGAAGTCCAGTGACTCTGAAGCCGGTCCTAGTGGCAATAAAAGAAGAAGGGAAGTAACCCCGGAAAAGGACTTGCCACCAAGTCCCAAATGGAAGGGATCCCTTTCTAAACACTAACACCATCCACACTCTCCCCTCCTCCCATCCCATCAATCATCACCAATCTTCAATAAAGGTAAGTGTCATGCAATTGTGCATGTCTTCTTCAGTTGTGTGTATTAAAATTAATATTTCATGTGGTAAAATTTTTTTTTTTCAATACTTTGGGGTGTCAGGAACGGATTAATTTGATTTCCATTATTTCTTATAGGGAAAATTAACTTGACTAACGATTATTTCGACTAACGATGAGCTCTCAGGAACGGATTAATATCGTTGTTCGAGGGTCCACTGTATATGTAATAGGTGGTAAGTTACTAAATGCTGTAAAGAGTAAACCTCATAGCCCAGTTGTACAATGCTGGACCTACCATCATTTAGGACTACAGTTTGAGTTTCTGTCCATTGAACTATGTTTAAAATATCAAGTTAATAATATTTATAGAATATACTCACCTATTCTTGTATTGTCTCCTGTTTTTTTGCACTCCCTCACCACTCTCTTAATTTGATTTATAGGTTGGTTAAAACACTACAGCCACAAACACCACTCAACATGTGAGGAAAACATTGTTTCAGCTATGAGAGGCGTGTTTCTATAGCACTGTTAGCAAACGCCAGCAAAAACCTGTCTCAAAACCAGAAAAATAACCATTTTCATCATTCCATACTGTAATTTTGAAACACTGGACTTGTTTTAGTTACAATGGCTCGGCATCGGACATAACTGGGAGAGCTACAGCCTACCCCACACCCCAAACTTATAGCTCTCGTCACTGACCTTCAGTTTTACAGGACAGAGGTGGATTTTGGAGACATTTTATGAAAAAAAAATGCGTATAATAAACTGCAAAATACGGTATTCATTATGGAATAAGAGAACATTCTCATACATGAAATCTTACTCTGAGTGACAAATACCAACATGTGGCTATTAACCTGTAAACGGTCCAAGCAGATCTACGTTCACATGCTAGTGCTCCAAAAGTAGATCAAAGTTTTTTTTACACGTTTTCAAATGTACAAAAAAAAAAAAAAAAAGATCTGCTTTTTTACATACTTTCAAATGTTGAAAAAACGTATATATACTTTGGACCGTTTACGGGTTAATGACTGTCCTTCAGTAACATGATTGATCAACATGAGGGCTCCACATAGTGTCCTGGGCCCTCTGCTAATTCCTAATCTACCTCAATGACCTTCCAAATGCTTTGCAGGAATTTAAATAAATTCTGTTTGTCAATGACAACTTTTGTCATTTCAAATCCTGATCCAGCTACACCCAACAATACAATTATGCTGAGCTTGCTAAAATAACCACCTGGTTTATAACTAAAAAACCTCACTCAAAATTCACAAAA
>NW_026466080.1:0-13478 GCF_026875155.1 Cherax quadricarinatus
CCTTTCCCCATCTCGACGGGTTTAGAAGTTCCCCATAAACATAAGAATAAGAATAAAAATTCAATTTGATGCAGTACCCCCTTCTTTATTGTGGAATAGACGAGTTCTCCATGGGGAAGTGGAGAAGAATCCTTCCTCTGTAAATCATGTGTGTCGTGGGGAGTGGAGAAGAATCCTTCCTCTAATCATGTGTGTCGTGGAGAAGATTCCTTCCTCTGTAAGTCATGTGTGTCGTAGGGAGTGGAGAAGAATCCTTCCTCTGTAAGTCATGTGTGTTGTGGGGAGTGGAGAAGAATCCTTCCTCTGTAAGTCATGTGTGTCGTGGGAAGTGGAGAAGAATCCTTCCTCTGTAAGTCATGTGTGTCGTGGAGAAGAATCCTTCCTCTGTAAGTCATGTGTGTCGTGGGGAAGTGGAGAAGAATCCTTCCTCAGTAAGTCATGTGTGTCGTGGGGAAGTGGAGAAGAATCCTTTCTCTGTAAGTCATGTGTGTCGTGGGGAGTGGAGAAGAATCCTTTCTCTGTAAGTCATGTGTGTCGTGGGGAAGTGGAGAAGAATCCTTTTTCTGTAAGTCATGTGTGTCATGGGAAGTGGAGAAGAATCCTTCCTCTGTAAGTCATGTGTGTCGTGGGGAGTGGAGAAGAATCCTTTCTCTGTAAGTCATGTGTGTTGTGGGGAGTGGAGAAGAATCCTTTCTCTGTAAGTCATGTGTGTCGTGGGGAGTGGAGAAGAATCCTTTCTCTGTAAGCCATGTGTGTCATGGGGAGTGGAGAAGAATCCTTTCTCTGTAAGTCATGTGTGTCGTGGGGAGTGGAGAAGAATCCTTCCTCTGTAAGTCATGTGTGTCGTGGGAAGTGGAGAAGAATCCTTCCTCTGTAAGTCATGTGTGTCGTGGGGAGTGGAGAAGAATCCTTCCTCTGTAAGTCATGTGTGTCGTGGGGAGTGGAGAAGAATCCTTCCTCTGTAAGCCATGTGTGTCATGGGGAGTGGAGAAGAATCCTTCCTCTGTAAGTCATGCGTGTTGTAAAAGGTGTGAAAATTTGTGTGGACTGCCTCCAAGTGAGTCGCCTACCTTGGCAAACTCTGTTGACACCGATCTCTGAGGTGGGTACCTCAGCCTCACAAGTGGCTTATAGGACAGATTTTCACAAATGATTGATGTTGCAAGAAACTCGCCTGCATGCACGTATAAAGGACTAACTTACTTGGTGTTGCAGCATATATTCTGATCTTCAACTTCCCTAAGCTTAGCTTTAGCCCCTTTGGACTTCCCCTCAGAAACCACGTGCAACCGGGAGCCTGAATTCCTGCAATATTCAATCGTTATTAGTGACCTGCCTGAAACCTCAAAAATTCCTATATCCAAGGGGGTGTGTACCCCTAGTAAAAACTATGCAGACAACGGACACTAGCTTCCAGACTGAAAAGAGACACTGGTACTTACTGGGCTTTGCACGGGCCTGCTGCACAAAGGGCCTACAGATCAACTCACTCACAATTCTTCCCAGACACTGGCCAGAAATCTACGAGATTAAGTGGAGGTCTTGTCTTACTTTTACAGGCCTGATGGAGGTCATCTACGGTACATCGAGGTGCCTCTACCAGATTTCCTCACGCCCTCGAATGTGAAGACACGGGGGGGGGGCGCCGTCTGCTGACACGGCACGTCTTGTCCAGTTGGTGTCTGTCTTAAGAAGGATGCTATTGTGTCTTTGAGACCCGCGCCTCGTCATTCAAGCTAGGGCTGCCATTTCCCTCTAGCTAACTTAACCTAGTGTTTGCCTACATTATCGGCCTATTACTACCTATGTTAAGGTCTTAGGTCTACATTATTATTATCTACAGTTGCCTCAATGATCCTAATATTAGTGTACTACCAGTAAAACTACCTACTCCTTCCCTGAAGGGTAAATCTATAAATTAAATAAGCTTACCAACCACGCCAACTCGGGGAAAATGCTTTTTGTTTGGGTGGGTTTAAGGGCCGCCCAGCTCAGCCGTTCCATTACAGACTTGCTGGGATCCCTTGGTTCGCCGTGTCTGTCCTGTGGAACTTTAGGAACCAAATAAATTTCCACAAAAGGCGACTAAAATGTCGGGAGCACTTTGCTTGTAACCTCTTCTCTATAAATTACTAACTTTAAAAAGAAGAAAAACTTTACGTTTCTTCTTTTTCGGGAGACACTGGTCAGAGAAATAGCAAGAATCAAACTTAAGCTAAAGGAATCTTATAGGAGTCAGGAATCACGGGAAGAACTAAAAGCCATAAATGAAATCGAAAGAAACCCAAAGTATTTCTTCTCCTATGCCAAATCAAAGTCGAGAACAACGTCCAGTATTGGGTCACTACTTAAACAAGATGGGTCCTACACAGATGACAGCAAGGAAATGAGTGAGCTACTCAAGTCCCAATATGACTCAGTTTTTAGCAAGCCGCTAACCAGACTGAGAGTCGAAGATCAAAATGAATTTTTTATGAGAGAGCCACAAAATTTGGTTAACACAAGCCTATCCAATGTTATCCTGACCCAAATCTTCGAACAGCGATAAAGACATGCCCATGCACTCTGCCCCCCGGGGCCCCAGACCATGGAACTCCGTTTCATAAAAAACTGCAAGAAGCCCCCTTCACGAGCCTTTTCCATCCTATGATAGGGAGCATGGACACGGGGTCGTCCCACAGTTACAAAACAACAGACTAGCCCCACTCCACAAAGGGGCAGTAAAAAACAGCAAAGAACACAGACCGATAGCACTAACCCCCAACATAAAAATCTTTAAAAGGGGTCCTAAAGCAGATAAACCACCCATCAAGAAACCCATCATTACACAACCCAGGGTAACAGGGTTTAGAACGGGTCCTCCTGTCTTCTCAACTATTGGACACACGACAAGGTCCTAAATGATAGAGATAAAAAAAATGCGATGTAATATAACAACTTTGCAAAAGCCTTTGACAAGTGTGACCATGGGGTAAAACGCACAAAATCGTGCTAAAAGAATAAAAGAAAAACAGTCGATGGATCTAAATTTCCTCACTAACAGAACACAGAGATAGTCGTAACAAGTAAAGCCGAGGCACTACGGTGAAAAGCTCTGTTCCACAAAGGGAAGTACCCGCTCCCATCTTTTTCCTCACCTCAATCCGACAAAGACAAGGAGCGCCACAGCACCGTGTCTTTTTGCAATGACACCCCAATCGCATGACAGTGCTTCCATTGCAACACTGCAAGGCTCCCCGGGGGGACATCAACCGAATCTTTTAGTGGGGTGCAAAAACAAATAAGTTCATGATGAGAAATTTCAAATTTCTCAGATAGGGAAACACAAGAAATTAAATCTTTATCAAGTAAAAACAAATTCTGGCCAAAAAAAGACAAAACACCCAAAGTCAAGGATCCACCTTCAAGGACCATAACATTTTATCAAACGCTCTGCTAAAAAATAACAGGGCGGATAATGAGAACCTTCAAACTAGGGAGGCCAAGCCCATGATGACACTCTTCAGGTCACTTGTTCTATCAGGTGGATATTGCTGCCACAACAGCACCTTTCAAGGCGGGGTGAAATTGCTTGACCTAGAAAATTACAGAGCCCTCAGGCGCGCATAACGGGATAAAACCTCAATTACGGGGAGCGCTGAGGTTCCAAAACCTGTACCCCGGGAAATGCAGGGGGGAAGATACTGATTATATTCACCGGAAAATCCAGAGGGACTAGTACCGAACTTCCCAAAACAAAACCACTCACTATAAAAGCAAAAGATTTGGGGCAGACGAGCAACATCCCCAAAGAAAAGCGGGGGTGTCACTAGCACTTAAAGGGAGACCATACAAAAAGTGCGGGGGCCCGAGACTTTTTTCAACTGCCCCCACATACATAAGGGGGATTCCCAACAGACCCCTGGCAGTCTAAACTGGCACGGACAGCACAAACGGTTGGAGGGAAAAGTTCAATAGATTTGGAGTAGCGAAGGAGTAAAGTAAAAATATCCTCTTCCGGCTCTTTTTAAAAGGTGGGGGAAGTCCAGCTTCCGCTATTCCCCCCCCCCTTTTTTTTCCCCCTCCCCAAAAGTGAAGTTTCTTGGGCCGCTACTTGTTAAGGGGGTAAAAGCTCCCGCTATTCCCCCCCCTTTTTTTTCCCCCACTTCGAAAGTGATAGTTTGCCTGCCGCTGCTTTTTAAGGGTGGGGTCAGTCTAGCTCCCCGCATCCCTTCCCCCCTCCTTTTCCCCCCCCCCCCCGATAGGTGACTTGGGGCTCGGCCCCAAACACTAATCACTAACCACACCCCCAGCACTACTGAAAGACTCCTCCTTGTATCTAGGTTTTATGGGTTAAAAAGCTTCACTTTGACCATAAAAAATTTATCCTTCACCCTTTGCTCATCTTATGTTTAAAAATCACCACATTTTTTAGGTATTGAAACTTATCATGGAGGGGTTTATTTAAGCAGGGGGTAACCTGTCTATCTTTTCACTTGGATGACAGAGGGGGTCACCGTCAATAAACAGAAAAACTGGTGGAGATGACCAACCCCAGAACTTCCCCTTTTTGGATTTAATTACCTGTGCCCCTGTATAAATTGCAGGACGAACCCCTCATCATTGCAACGGTAAAGAACCTGCTTTCCGGGCCCACAGATATAATCTCAAGGCTATACTGTGAAGAACTAGCCATGAGTCGTAACCAACACCGCGACCCCCCCACCCCCATCTCACAATGGCAAATTTTTCAACACAAGGTCCCCAAACACCAGACCCCCTAATATTTAGATTAAATTCATTTACATTTATATTTTTCAATTTTCGTAATGAGGATAAATTTCATTTTTTAAGTGTTTTTATTTTATTTTTATAAAAATAAAGTGTTTTGTTTGTCTGTTATTATTTTTTTTTTATTCATTAATTTTCCTAGGAGGACCCAGCCGAGTAAACTGACTAAGTTTTTACGGGGCTGAAAAGACTTCACAAGTGCGACCTTGCCAGGATACAACTCGACAAATCAAGATTAAAATTTCCATCTGAATCTCCCATTGGAACTTCAACATGCATACTGCGACGTTACCCCACCCCCTGATAATCATTCTCTATGGTGGGGACTACGGTACGGGTATTTAAAAGTTTTGGTATTGTTTAGTCCAATTTTTGAAAGTCAACTCGGCAGGATAAATAGTTAATTCTGCCACCTTCTTGTGAGCTTAAAAAACATTTTGGAGGAAGAACCTAGGGACCCAAGATTTTCCATGACAATTTGTTTCATTGAGCTCTTTTTTTATCAGGGAACTGCGTTGGGACACCTTGATTTTTGGTGAGAAGATTGGTGGTAAAGGGGACCCCATTCTACTTACTGTTTGCCGGACCCGCATAGAACCCTTCTTTTTTAATTAATCATATTTTTTTTAATTGAAGCGGGGATCGGCCCTCTGGTTTATTTACATTTTGAACGGACAAAATTAAACCCCTCCTTTTTTTTTTAAACCCTTTCTTTTCCCCCTGAATTTAAGTTATTCTTGCAAGCATGGAGGAAACCATTTTTGGGATAAAATGCGGAAGTAAGTTGGGAAATAACGGGGAAAAAAAATTTAGAATCTTTCTTTAGTGCTAAGTCCAGAAAGACTTGAAAGAGAAGAATTGAGAGAGAAGAGGCAGAAAGGGGAGGAAGAAGAAAAAAAGAGAGAAATCGAAGAGAAAAAAAAAAAGAGAGAGAACAAAAAAAAAAAAAAGGGAGAAAAAAACCTGAAAGACAGAAAAAAAAGGGAGAAGAGAGAATTGAGAAAAAAATCCAAGAAAGACATTTTAGAAAGAGAAAGAAAAAAAAAAAGGGTGTGATAACTTGATCGTAAAAAAAGAGCAGAGAACGTGAGGAACGGCTAAAACGTGAGGAACAGGCAAAATAAGAAAAACTTGAGGAAAAGAAAAGGATAGAGAAGTTGAGGAAAAAGCTAGAGAATGTGAGGAAAAAGCTGGGGACCTTGAGTTAATAGAGAGAAAAAAGGGTCACGAGCTCGAAAAATCTCCCTTTGAATTAGAAAATAAAAAGTTAACCCTTACACAACAACAATTGGGGAAAGGGAGAAAAGGAAAAAGGGCAGTCAGTGCACATATTCCAACACCTAATTTCCCTCCCTTAAAAGGGGGGAAACAACTTCAAACTTATCAGTTTAAAATCCCGCTACCCTCTGTAAATTGGCCTGCTGACACCGGGCACCAGGTTTTAAATTTATTTCCCCTGGACACCCCTTGAATATCTATGCAATTTTGTCGCAGGATATCATATGTAATATAACCTACAAGAAGGCAATCCTTAAAGCATATAAAAAAACCACTAATTCTTAAGGAAAGATTTCAGTATGCCACCTTACAGCCTGGCCAGAACTTTAAACCATTCAGGTAACACCTTTCGTTTTTTCCTTTTAAATGAGTTTTTTAGGAATTGATCACAGTTATGAATCCAAAAGAGACTTCATGGTTCACCATTTTCCTGACAGCTCTTCCCCCACAGATACAACATTCATCAGAAACGTAACTTGAAAAAAGCTAGGAAAGTTGCGGGAGGCTGCTGACCGATGCGAGGCTAAAATTCCTTAAAGACCAAAGGGATCGAACCCTAAAGGCAAGGGTTCATCATACCTTTTAAGAAATCAAAGCCTCAATGGAAAAAAAAATATTTCTTTTTTTCCCTGTTTGCATTTTGTGGTTAAGGGACATAAACGCCAGATTGTCCTTCTAAAAAGGGTCCAAAAAAGTGGAAATTTTTTAAAAACTGTAATGCCAAGCACCCTTCTGTTCAGGAACATTAAAATGGATTAATGTCTACCATTTACGAGACACGGATGCACATTTAAGTCATTTCTGAAACGTTCCCTAACCTTTAAAAAAAAACCCTCTTCCTCTGCTAACTTTCAGACAACTTGGGCCGTACGGCATTTTCCTACCACCCCGTTTGTTACATTAGGTTAAATGGTTCCAGCTTGGGTCTAAGCCGTACTAGCCCCCCATCAATCTTGCTCTGTCAATAGGAATTTAAAAAGGTGCCATTTTTCCTTTCTGAGAGGGACCTTTTCATCGCCAAAGGTGGAAAAAAATTTTTCAGATCCTCTTCCTGTAAGTCAGAAAGCTCCTTGAAAGTCAGATGAAACAATGTCTTCGCGATATTCATGTGGGTTTAAAAAACCAGTGATCTACCTCGAAAGCGAGGAAGTAGGACCCGGGGTTCACTTGTTAGAGAAATAAATATCACCTCCGAACTATTAAGCTTGACTGGGGCTCAGACCAAAGCCCGGTTTCTCCTATGTCCATCCTTTGTTTTTTTCCCTGACTTCAACCCTTTTAATATATCAAAGGCCTTTTGAAATTTTTAAAACGAAATTCCCCTTTCCTTCAGAATTCCCATAATGCCGCAAAAAAAATAAAGTGATCCAAAGGAAAAACTTTTCATATAAATTTGAATATTAAAAAAAGGGACTTTTACAAGTCAGTATTCAAATTAAATCAATAGATAACTATTCCATCTTAGTTGTTCCAAGTCAATGCAGAGAGGGCCCGTTCTTAAAATGGCTCATTACCCCCAGTGGCCGGGCATTTCTCGCAAAACGAAAACCTTAAATAAATTAGGAAACCATTTTTGGCCAAAAATTCCTCAGATGTCACACCTATTGTAGATCGTGCAAAGTTGCCAACTGTCATCCTCCCGAGGGGCCGGGGAGTACCTAGGTCAAAAGGCTATCTTTTCGGTACTGTTTTAAAAAGTAGCATTACTCGTTTGGGCCTTTTCTCCACTTTCATCTGAGGGGCATAGATAATATTAAAAAGGTTGATTAAAGCTTCGAGTTTCCCTGAAGCCATACCCTTTAAAACATAACCACTACAGAGATGGCTGAAGCCCTTTTTCCTCTTCTCCAAGGGGCATCCCAGAGAAAAATTTTGTCTGACCGGGGACACAATTCACATCTGACTTAATGCAACACTATACCAACTTCTGGGGGTGAACCTCCTTTTAAACCCCACCCAAACAACCCAGCTGTAAGGGAGGAGAGCGCCCGCATTCGATTCTCAAGTTCATTTTAAGGAAACTTGCTCCCTTAAACCTAAGGGTGGCATCGTTACCCACCCGTGCTTGTTTGCCCCTGAGGGAAATTCCCCGTGACTCTTTTGGGGTTTTTACCTTTTGAACTTCTCTTGGTAGACAGGCCCGAGGCCCATTGGGCCATCCTTCAGAAATTTTGGACTAGGGGGAGGTAAATGCTGAGGTTCACTTCTTACCAGTTTCTCCTTGACCTTAGATCCCAAAATTGGGGGGAAACCTCTGACATAGTTTTTTGAAAAACTTAAATTTGTCAAGGGCCAGACAAAACAATTTTTATTCCAAAAGTCAGAGGAGAATTTTTTAAAATAGGGATAAGTTCTTGTACTTTTTTCTTCAAGTCAAATAAAATTTTTAGTAGCTGGAAAGGGGGCCCTATAAATATTTAAAATTTTTGGGGAAAATTGATTCCTCATAGAAGTCAAGGGGAACCTAAGCTTTATCATATCAACATCCCAAGAAAAAATTACCGAAGAAATTCGGTTAACTCCCAATAACTTTCACTTAGTTTTTTCTACACAACTTGAAAACAATGAAGAATGTAAAGTGGGCGTAATTGACACCTCTAACTTAGACTTTTGAAGAAATCATGACTTTGGGGACCTTGACCACTCGGGCGCAAACCAAAATTAATATTTAAAGAAACTTTGGATGACCATAAGAACATGAAATACTTCAATGTTGAGTAACTTTTTTAGACGCTTTACTGATATTCCAGTGTACCTCCACGGTAGTCCTAAGTTGACTTTGTGACGGACAATCCTACAAACGAAAATTATAAAACCCCTTCCATTTCCCTTTGGGGTGCATTGACCGGGTAGACAAATTATTAAAACAAAGATCATTGAAACCTTTAGTATCCATATTGTCACCAGTATTCATGGTTAAGAAGGAGGATAATTTAATGACTTTCTATTGACTTCAGAGCCCTTAATAAAACTCAGTGGGATGCTGAGCCTAGGCCCTTAATAATACGACACACAAATTTATGACCTTTTCCCCCTTTTTTCCCGAGATTGATATTGCGCAGGGGATACTCAAAAGGGTTTGATCCTTCTTCTAAGCATACACTCCTTTTCCCACAACCCCCCAAGGGCTGATGCAGTATAAACTATGCCCTTTGGTTTTTGGGAAATGCCCTTTCAACCTACGTAACTGAAGAAAAGGCTTGGGTTTTATGCCAAATGTTTTTTATTTATTTTGATAACATTTACGTAAAGACATCCACTGGGGGGAACATACCAAACATTAACATCAGTTTTTTCGTAGGTTACGTCGCATGGCCTCAAATGCCAAGCCAAGAAATGCTTCCTTGGGTATATCAAGATTAGATATCTTTGGAAAGATACTTTCTAAAAACCCTGCAAAACCTCTCCCCATAAGATCAAAGCTTTATTAGAATTTAAATTCCCCAAAACCAAGAAGCTCATTTGTTTTTCTTGGTTTTGTAAATTTTTATGCACGGTTTTTCCAAACCTTAAAAGATCTAAGGCATCTTATCCGACTTCCTTAAAAAGTCTGTGAAAGGGCCTCTTGAAATTTTCCCACTAGCTCGGGGAAAAGTTTAAGAATTAAAATATCTTTCAAAGACCCTGATTTAAAATTCCAGATATTAATAAAACATTTTTTCTTAAGAACTATCCTCCAATCGGGGTTAGGTGCGGTTTACCAAACCAGATGGTACTTTTCCCCTTTTCCCCATGCTTCCTAAGCCGGAAACTCCCTTCCCCCAGAAACGAATACTCTACCATAGAAAAGGAATTTTTAGGGCCCTTTTTGTGGGGTATCTCCAAACAAAAATTTTTTTTGCTGGGAAAAGAATTCATTTTTAGAAACGGACACAAACCTTAATATACCTAGTAACTTTAAGGGAACCAAAAGTCGCCTCTTTTTAGGGGGACATTGGCCCCAGCTTTTAAGTTCCTTTTGTTATATCAATGGTTCACCCAAATTTTTTCTTGACTGGGTTTAATTTGGGGACAGTCATAGAAGATTTGTTGCCTTACGCGACTTCCTCATGTTAGAATTTTTCCTCACCTATTTTCTTATACCCTTACTATAAGTCTTGGTAAGGGGGGTGTGAGGGGAAAAATTCAATAATAGAGGCGAGGGAAATAAATATAACAATATTTTCATTGCTGGCTACTTTTAAGGGAGGGAATTTAAACTCCCGCTATTCCCGCCTTTTTTTTTTTTCCCCCCCCCCCCGAAAGTGATATTTTAACTGCCGGCTGCTTGTTAAGGTAGGGGCCCCGTCTAGCCCCGCTATCCCTTTTCCCCTCCCCCCCCCCCCCGAAAGGGGACGTGTGGGGCTCTGGTCCAAACAGTAATCACAACTCCAGCCCCAGCACTAATGAAGTCATGCCGCCTTGTTTCTAGTGGGTTTATGGGTTTGAAAGCTTCACTTTTTTCCAAAATAAACTAGTCTTTTCAGCCTTGCTCTATGTTACTGTTGTAATAATCACCACATCTTTTTGTATTGTACTTATCATGGAATGATTATTTAAGCAGTGGGTAACCCCGTCTATCTTTTTACTTGGATGAAAGAGGGTCCCTGTCAATCAACGAGAAGAAAGGAGATGGACTAACTCCAAGACTTCCCCCTTTTTGAATTTAATTACCCCGTCACCTTAAAGAAATTGCAGGACGTAACCCCTCTCATTGCAGGGTAAAGAACCTGCTTTCCCCGTCCTCAGATAAAATACAAGGCTTTTACTGTAAGAACTAGCCAGTGGGTCATAACCAACACCTGCAACCATCCCCCCCCATCATCAGCAACGGCTACGATTTCAACAACACAGTGTCACCAACACCAGACACCCCTATATATATTAGCGTTGAATTCAGTTATCATTTATATTTTTCATTTTTCATTTTCTTTAATGTAGGATTAATATTTCATATTTAAGTGTTTTATATTTTATATTTTCTATATAATAAAGTGTTTATGTTTGTCTGTTATTATTTCTTTTTCTATTCATTAATTTTCCTGATGAGGAGCCAGCCTTGGTAATACTGACTGAAGTTGTTACAGGGCTGAGTAAGCCTTCACATCGGTTCCTGGCCAGCCGGGCTGTGGCTCGTACGTTGGTTTGCGTGCAGCCAGCAGCAACAGCCTGGTTGATCAGGCTCTGATCCACCAGGAGGCCTGGTCACAGACCGGGCCGCGGGGGCGTTGACCCCCAGAACTCTCTCCAGGTAAACTCCAGGTCACCCTGCCTTAGTGTGAGACGGCCGGTGTGTAATAATAATAATAATAATTTATAACGCTACCTTTATCCTGGAGTATCCCTGGAGAGGGTTTTGGGGGTCAGTGCCCCCCACAGCCTGATCTGTGGCCAGGCTTCCCAGTGGATCAGGGCCTAATCAACCAAGCTGTTACTGCTGGCCGCACGAAAACCAATGTATTAACCACAGCGCGACTGGTCAGGTATTGACTTTAGGTGGTTGTTCAGTGCCTTCTTGAAGACAGCCAGGGATCTGTTGGTAATCCCCCTTATGTATGCTGGGAGGCAGTTGAACAGTCTTGAGCCCCTGACACTTATTGTGATGTCTCTCGTGGCACCCCTGTTGTTCATTGAAGGGATGTTGCAATATCTGCCAAATCTTTCACTTTCATAGTAAGTGATTTTTGTGTGCAGATTTGGTACTAATCACTCTAGGATTTTCCAAGTGTATATTATCATGTACAGTATCTCTCTTGCCTGCATTTAGGGAATACAGTTCAAGGACCTTCAACTGTTCCCAGTAGTTTAGGTGCCTTATCGCACTTATGTGTGCCATGAACGTTCTTTGTATACTCTCCAGGTCTGCAATGTCGCCAGCCTTGAAGGAGGCCATTAGTGTACAGCAGTATTCCAGCCTAGAGAGCACAAGCGATTTAAAGAATCATCATGGGCTTGGCATCCCTAGTTTGAAGGTTCTCTTTATCCATCCTATCATTTTCCCTAGCGGATGAGGTAATACATTGTTGTGGTCTTTGAAGGCGAGATCCTCTGCCCTTTATCTGGAGTTTACCTGGAGAGAGTTTCGGGGGTAAACGCCCCCGCGGGGGCCCGGTCTGTGACCAGGCCTCCGGGTGGATCAGGCCTGATAAACCAGGCTGTTGCTGCTGGCTGCACGCAAACCAACTACGAGCCACAGCCCGGCTGATCAGGAACTGACTTTAGGTGCTTGTCCAGTGCCAGCTTGAAGACTGCCAGGGGTCGTTGGTAATCCCCCTTATGTGCTGGGAGGCAGTTGAACAGTCTGGGGCCCCTGACACTTATTGTATGGTCTCTTAACGGCTAGTGACAACCCCTGCTTTTTCATTGGGGGGATGGTGCATCGTCTGCCAAGTCTTTTGCTTTCGTAGTGAGTGATTTCGTGTGCAAGTTCGGAAACTAGTCCCTCTAGGTTTTTCCGGGGTGTATATAATCAAAGTATCTCTCCCTCCTGTGTTCCAGGGGAAAACAGGTTTAGAAACCTCAAGCGCTCCAGTAATTGGGGGTGTTTTATCTCCGTTATGCGCGCCGTGAAAGTTCTCTGTACATTTTCTAGGTCGGCAATTTCACCTGCCTTGAAAGGTGCTGTTAGAGTGCAGCAATATTCCGCCTAGAAGAACAAGTGACCTGAAGAGTGTCATCATGGGCTTGGCCTCCCTAGTTTTGAAGGTTCTCATTATCCATCCTGTCATTTTTCTAGCAGATGCGATTGATACAATGTTATGGTCCTTGAAGGTGAGATCCTCCAACATAATCACTCCCAGGTTCTTTGACGTTGGTGTTTTCGCTCTATTTTGTGGCCAGAATTTGTTTTGTAATCTGATGAAGATTTAATTTCCCCCATGTTTACCATAAACTGAGTAATTGAAATTTCTCATCGTTGAACTTCATATTGTTTTCTGCAGCCCACTGAAAGATTGGTTGATGTCCGCCTGGAGCCTTGCAGTGTCTGCAATGGAAGACACGTCATGGGAGATTCGGGTGTCATCTGCAAAGGAAGACACGGTGCTGTGGGTGACATCCTTGTCTATGTCGGATATAAGGATGAGGAACAAGATGGGAGCTAGTACTGTGCCTTGTGGAAAAAGAGCTTTTCACCGTAGCTGCCTCGACTTTACTCTGTTGAGACTACACTCTTGTTCTGTTAGTGAGGAAATTATAGATCCATCCCACGACTTTTCCTGTTATTCCTTTAGCGCCATTTTGTGGGGCTATTACGCCATGGTCACACTTGTCGAAGGCTTTTGCAAAGTCTGTAATATAACATCTGCATTCTTTTTGTCTTCTAGTCATTTAGGACCTTGTCGTAGTGATCCAGTAGTTGAGACAGACAGGAGCGACCTGTTCTAAACCCATGTTGCCCTGGTTGTGTACTGAGGGTTTTAGATGGGTTGGGGATTTTTTCTTGCCCCTTT
>NW_026466081.1:0-10566 GCF_026875155.1 Cherax quadricarinatus
TATAAGCAACCAACCCCAACTTATGCCTAGACCAGATTACCTCGGTGGCACTCGATGTATGCACAAGGTTATTCCTCTAAGAAAAAGGAGGTGATGTAAATAGAAAGAGACAGGCACTCCCTTTACAGGCGACGGAAAAGAAAAAAACAGAGCGGCAAAAAAGAGGTCAATATATCTGAAATGCGTAGGGAGACACTGGTCAGAGAAATAGCAAGCATCGAACTTAAGCTAAAAGAATCCTTTAGGAGTCAGGAATCGCGAGAAGAACTAAATGCCATAATGAATCGAAAGAAACCCAAAGTATTTCTTCTCCTATGCCAAATCAAAATCGAGAATAACGTCCAGTATTGGGCCCCTACTTAAACAAGATGGGTCCTACACAGATGACAGTATGACAATATGAGTGAGCTACTCAAGTCCCAATATGACTCAGTTTTTAGCAAGCCGCGAACCAGACTGAGAGTCGAAGATCAAAATGAATTTTTTATGAGAGAGCCACAAAATTTGATTAACACAAGCCTATCCGATGTTATCCTGACGCCAAATGACTTCGAACAGGCGATAAATGACATGCCCATGCACTCTGCCCCAGGGCCAGACTCATGGAACTCTGTGTTCATCAAGAACTGCAAGAAGCCCCTATCACGAGCCTTTTCCATCCTATGGAGAGGGAGCATGGACACGGGGGTCGTCCCACAGTTACTAAAAACAACAGACATAGCCCCACTCCACAAAGGGGGCAGTAAAGCAACAGCAAAGAACTACAGACCAATAGCACTAACATCCCATATCATAAAAATCTTTGAAAGGGTCCTAAGAAGCAAGATCACCACCCATCTAGAAACCCATCAGTTACACAACCCAGGGCAACATGGGTTTAGGACAGGTCGCTCCTGTCTGTCTCAACTATCGGATCACTATGACAAGGTCCTAAATGCACTAGAAGACAAAAAGAATGCAGATGTAATTTATACAGACTTTGCAAAAGCCTTCGACAAGTGTGACCATGGCGTAATAGCACACAAAATGCGTGCTAAAGGAATAACAGGAAAAGTCGGTCGATGGATCTATAATTTCCTCACTAACAGAACACAGAGAGTAGTGGTCAACAGAGTAAAGTCCGAGGCAGCTACGGTGAAAAGCTCTGTTCCACAAGGCACAGTACTCGCTCCCATCTTGTTCCTCATCCTCATATCCGACATAGACAAGGATGTCAGCCACAGCACAGTGTCTTCCTTTGCAGATGACACCCGAATCTGCATGACAGTGTCTTCCATTGCAGACACTGCAAAGCTCCAGGCAGACATCAACCAAATCTTTCAGTGGGCTGCAGAAAACAATATGAAGTTCAACGATGAGAAATTTCAATTACTCAGATATGGTAAACATGAGGAAATTAAATCTTCATCAGAGTACAAAACAAATTCTAGCCACAAAATAGAGCGAAACACCAACGTCAAAGACCTGGGAGTGATCATGTTGGAGGATTCCCCTTCAAGGACCATAACATTGTATCAATCGCATCTGCTAGAAAAATGACAGGGTGGATAATGAGAACTTTCAAAACTAGGGAGGCCAAGCCCATGATGACACTCTTCAGGTCACTTGTTCTATCTAGGCTGGAATATTGCTGCACACTAACAGCACCTTTCAAGGCAGGTGAAATTGCCGACCTAGAAAATATACACAGAACTTTCACGGCGCGCATAATGGAGATAAAACACCTGAATTACTGGGAGCGCTTGAGGTTCCTAAACTTGTATTCCCTGGAACGCAGGAGGGAGAGATACATGATTATATACACCTGGAAAATCCTAGAGGGACTAGTACCGAACTTGCACACGAAAATCACTCACTACGAAAGCAAAAGACTTGGCAGATGATGCACCATCCCCCCAATGAAAAGCAGGGGTGTCACTAGCACATTAAGAGACCATACAATAAGTGTCAGGGGCCTGAGACTGTTCAACTGCCTCCCAGCACACATAAGGGGGATTACCAACAGACCCCTGGCAGTCTTCAGCTGGCACTGGACAAGCACCTAAAGTCAGTTCCTGATCAGCCGGGCTGTGGCTCGTACGTTGGTTTGCGTGCAGCCAGCAGCAACAGCCTGGTTGATCAGGCTTGATCCACCAGGGCCTGGTCTCAGACCGGGCCGCGGGGGGCTTTCCCCCCCGGAACTCTCTCCAGGAAAAACTCCAGGTAGATATATTCCTTCACTATCGAAAAACATCATTCCCTCAATTCTTGAAAGGGGTTTACTGTTTCTTCTGCCCATACCTACCCAACAAAAATTTCCAGACTGTGGCAATGACTTTTTGAACACGGAACTCAAGACCCCCCAATTTTTAAGGTAGACACTTAGCTCTTCCTCCCCATGGGCGGAGCGTACCCTTGCAATGGGTCGTTTAAAACTTTTGACAGCCGGAACCCCCAATCCTCTGTTTATGTAGAGGACACGGTTACAAGTTCGAAAGGTGATCCCTACACCGAAAACGTGTAAAAATTTGCTGGTGTTTTGGGCCCCAGCAAAATATAGCAGATCATACCCGAAGCCCAGTCTGTGGGCCGATGACCATTCAATAGTCTTACAGTTGACCCCCCTCTTTTTTAAATTGTCATGGGCTCACCCTTCATCCTCGCCTTTGCAGGGTCTACTTAAATGAGCGGAAAATTCTTTTTGCCTAAAAGGGGAAAAAAGGTCCCCCTTATGCTATGGCAATTTTCATCTCCCCCCCAAGGAAACTCCCCCGGTTTTTCTTATTCCGTTTTTAAAAACGCCCCCCCCACTTCGGGTCCTCTTCTGCCCTCCCTGCAGTTCCACCCCATAGTCATTTCCCTTATCAAATTTTTTTGCTGTCCTGGGCTCAGACGTCCCTACTTCAACCCCTCATCTTTTCTCACTTCTCTTTTTTCTCCCAAAAACCCCCGGTATCGACAAGACCTCGTTTACCCCCTCCTCCCAATCGTCCCTCTATTCTCGAAGTCCAAAAAATCTCCTTTAAAAACCCCCCCCTTCCCTTCTCCACCTCCAATTTCACCTTCTCGGTTTTCTGTACCTGGGTCTTCCCCCCTTTTTCTGGGTCCTTTCAAGTGTGCAGGTTTTCCTCCTTGTTTTCCTGGGTTTACCTGGAGGAGTTCCCCGGGGGCAACGCCCCCGGCCCCGGGCTGTGACCAGGCCTTCCCGGGGGATCACAGGGGTAACCAGGGTGTTGCTGCGGGCTGACGCAAACCAATGTACGGCCCCCAGCCGGGCTGGTCAGGGCCCACTTTTTGGGGCTTGTCCCCGTGGGGCCCGCTTGAAGACGCCCGGGGTCGTTGTAAACCCCCTTATGTATGTGGGAGGCGTTGAACAGTCCGGGGGCCCCGACACTTATTGTTGGTCCTTAACGTGCTAGTGACACCCTGCTTTTAAGAAAAGTCACCATATCAAAAACAATTAAAATCGATCAAAATAATTTAGGTTTAGACTGTATGCGTGGGCCCCCGACCGACAAAAGAGACTAGTCACGAGGGAGCATTCACCAAAATTTAACTTCAATAACAAAAAATAAAATGGGACCCAAATAAAACCCAAATTTCCCAACCGATATAAACTGGGGAAATACACTAAGCAACACAGACCCCAACTATGCCTAGAAAAGTTAATCGGGGGCACTCGAGTATGCCAAGGTTTTCCTCTAAAAAAAGGGGAGTAGATGTAAAATAAAAGAGCAGGCGCTCCCCTTTCAGGTGACGGAAAAGAATAACAAAGGGGGCTAAAAGAGGTCAATATATCTGAAATGCGTAGGGAGACACTGGGCAGAGAAATAGCAAACACGAACTTAAGCTAAAGAATCCTTTAGGATCAGGAACCGGAAGAATAAAAGCCATAAATGAAATGAAAGAAAACCCAAAGTATTTCTTCCCTTTTTCCCAAAACAAAATCGAGAACAACGTCCAGTATTTGGGCCCCCCACTTAAACAAATGGTCCTACACAGATGACAGCAAGGAAAAGGAGCTACTCAATCCCAAATGACTCGTTTTTAGCAAGCCCCAACCAACTGAAGTCGAAGATCAAAATATTTTTTTTGAGAGAGCCACAAAATTTTGATTAACACAAACCTATCGAGTTTTTCCTGACGCCCGATGACTTCGAAAAGGCATAAATGAATGCCCCTGCACTCTGCCCAGGGCCCCAACCCAAAGAACTCTGGTTCACAAGAACTGCAAGAACCCCTATCCGAGCCTTTTCCATCCTTTGAGAGGGACATGGACACGGGGGGTCGTCCCCCAGTTACTAAAAAAAAACCCCGAATACCCCCTCCACAAAGGGGGGCAGTAAAGAAACAGCAAAGAACTACGACCAATGCCCAAAAATCCCATATCATAAAAAATCTTTGAAAAGGGTCCTAAGAAGCAAGATCACCCCCCTCAGAAACCCATCGTTAAAAACCCAGGGCAAAAATGGGTTTTGAACAGGCGCCCTGTCTGTCTCAAAATTTTGGGTCCTACGACAAGGTCCTAAATGCACTAGAAACAAAAAAAATGCAATTTAAAAAATACGACTTTGCAAAAGCCTTGACAAGTATGACCATGGGGGGGGGGGGGGGGGGGGGGGAAAAGCGCACAAAATGGTGCTAAAAGGGAAAAACAGAAAAGTCGGGCGATGGATCTTAAATTTTCCCCACTAAAGAACACAGAGAGTAGTCTCAACAGAGTAAAAATGAGGCGCTCGGTGAAAAGCTTGTTCCCCCCAAGGCACAGTACTCCTCCCCCTTGTTCCCTCCTCATATCCCACAAAACAAGGGTTCACCAAGCACCGTGTCTTCCTTTGCAGTGACACCGAATTGGGGATGACAGGTTTCCATTGCAACACTGCAAGGCTCCCGGCGGGCATCAACCCAAAACTTTTAGGGGCTGCGGGGAAAAATATGAAGTTCAACAATGAAAATTTCTTACTCAGATATCTAAACATGAGGAATTAAATCTTCACAAGTACAAAACAAATTCTGGCCACAAAATAGAGCGAAACACCAAAATCAAGCTGGGGTGATTATTCGGGGGATTCACCTTCAAGGGCCATAAATTGTATCAATGCATCTGCAGAAAAATGACAGGATGGATAATGAGAACCCCTTTAAAAAAGGGAGGCCCAAACCATGATGAACCTTCAGGTCACTTGTTTTACTAGGCTGGAATATTGTGCACTCTAACGCACCCTTTTAAAGGGAGGTAAATTGCCGACTAGAAAAAGTAAGAGAACTTTTAGGGGTGCATAATGGGGATAAAACACCCCAATAGGGGGCGCTTGAGGTTTTCTAAACCGTATTCCCCGGAACGCAGGAAAATCCTAGAGGGACTGTACGAAATTGCACACAAAATCACTCACTACAAAACAAAAGACTTGGCGACGATGCACATCCCCCCCAAAGAAAGCAGGGGTGTCACTACACTTTAAAAAGACCATACAATAATGTAGGGGCCCCCAAATTTTTCAACCCTCCCCCGCACAATAAAGGGGGGGTACCAAAACCCCCGGGAGTCTTCAAGTTGTACTCGACAAGTACCCAAAGTCAGTTCCGATCAGCCGGGGGTGGGCTCGTACGTTGGGGGGGGGGGGGGGGCAGCTAGCAGCAACAGCCTGGTTGTCAGGGGGTGTCCCCAGGAGCCTGGTCACAACCGGGGGCCCCGGGGGGGGGTTACCCCCCCAAACTCTTCCAGGGAAAACCCCGGTAAGAGATTTAAAGGTCGTGTGAGTGTGATTTTCATCAGAGCTGCCCCCTGGGGTTATTACTGCAACAATATTTTGCTATATTCCTCCATTTTAGGTGCCTTAAGTTGAAATCCCCCCGGAGAAGATGTTGGGGTGCAGAAGCGGAAGATTTTCCCCGACAGTGGTCAATTTTTTTAAAAGCTTTCCTGGGAAATTTCTGGGATTTGCATCCGGAGACTTGTAGACTACCACAATGACGGTTTTGGTTCCGACCTTTATGCAAAAAATTCCCCACATCCTTTTTAGGGATTAAGCAGTTCTGTGCAAAAAAAGGGGGACTTGCAATGTCAGGTCAACCCCTCCTTTTTGGTTTCCTTTGTCACATCTGTATGGTTGTAACTGGGATCTATATTTCGTTGTCCCAAATGATCCTTTTTGTGGGCTCAGTGAAAGCCCAAACATTTCCTTTTCCCCTGAAGCATCCACGGATGAAAGGTATTTTTTTGTTTTTTTGCTGGGGTTTATACCTGTTAGTGCAAAAAAAATGTTAGGGGCTGGTGGATTGTTGGGGACTGGGGGGGGGGTTTTTTTTTCCGGGGGAAAGGGGATCTGTTCTGTTTGGGTTTTGGGGTGGAGGCCATGACGTGGTTCCATCCAGGAATGATGGATTTGGGGTAGATTTCTGCCCTTCCTGCCGTTTTTTTTTCCCTTCCCGGCACTAAAAACCTCTCCCTTTGAGGGCTTTGGCTACCCAGTTTTCCATGGCCTGGTGTTTTTTTAATCTTTTTTTCCCCTTTTAAGGTTCCGGCAATTTAAATTATAGCACAGTCTTTCCTGTACTGAAGATGTACACAGTTCAGGGTGAAAAAGCTTACAGGAAGGGAGTTTGCATTTTCCTGTTGTCATATGGGCATGGCATTTTCTAGGGTGGTCATAGTTGCACGTCCCGTCTGTTTTTCCAGATTTCCCACGCCTGCTGATACCAAGTGCATAGTATGTGCACAGGCTTGGTTTCCGTTTGCCTTGGGTTTCTGTGACTGTATTCCCTGTTGGTGCATGTTTCCCTGTCTTATTCCTATCCTCCCTAGCACCAACAATGGATCTCCCACCAGTTGTTTTTGGTAATATATCCTCACTATTGCTAGTGGAGTCCTCTTGTTTGCTATTTCCTGTGGTATTTCTAGTTTGCAATATTGGTTTTATCTTATCTTTGTCTACACTTGTTTCCCTACTACGGCTCCTGTCCCCTATGAGGTCATCATTTATATGTATTCCTTCCTGTGTACTGTGCCTTCCTCCCCTGTCCCCTCCCAAGTTTCTTCATCTTCTGCCACCTCACAGGTTTCTGCCTTTTTTGTCCCCTCCCATGCTTCTCCAGTTCCCTCCACCCTTTCGCCTCCCCCTACCTTGGTACAGTCCATTACAGTTCCGATCTTTACTCAAACTCTTCCTCCTTCCATCTCCAATATTGTCTCCCATACGACGTCTCTGAATTCCAAAACACTTGAAGCAATCTCTGAATATATTGCAGAGACCAAACCATCAATGAACACTGATCCGTCCTCTGTTCCTTCTCTTTCCTCTTCTCCATCTGCACAACTCCTTTCTTCACAGCGCACTGTTCCTTCGCTGCTTGAACGTTTTCCGCTGCCACCGCATGTGGACTTTTCTAACCCCTCTAGTCTGTAAGTACCCTTTCCTGTGGATTTCTAGTATCTTTATCGTTGCTAATCATGGCCTATTTACAGTGGAATATATGAGGCTTCAGGGGTAATCGAGGTGAGCTTCAGAAGTTGCTCTCCCAATTTTCCCCTGTTGGTGTTTGCTTACAGGAACCAAAACTACACTCTGCTGTTATCTATCCCATCTCAGGCTATAATTTATTGTATTCTTCGGATCCTTTTCTAGATGGGACCTTTAATGAAAGTGCCCTACTTCCATGCACTGATATTCCATACCATCAGCTATTTGTTCGTACTTCGCTGCATTACACAGCTGCACGTATCCACCTGCATAGGTGTTATACACTTTGTTCTTTGTATCTCTCTCCTTCTCGAGCATTATCTATTCCGTATATTGCCTTTCTTGTTTCGTCATTACTGCCACCACTTCTGTTACTTGGCGATTTTAATTCCATCATTTCCTCGGGGGAAGGGGGGGGGGTCTCACTGTGATTCCCATGGCATTCAGCTAGAGGATTTTCTTGCTTCCCACCCCCTCCATGTTTTTAATACAGGTACTCACACCCATTTTGATCCTTGTACCCATGCTCTCTCTTGCATCGATCTCTCAGTCTGCTCTTCCTCCGCCTCTCGCCTCGCACCAGTCTCCACCAACAACAAGCTAGACAACACCGCACTGATGAGATGCACACAGCAGTGCTCCCTAGTCATTGATCAAGCTTGCCTGTGTATCCTGACTCTCAGGCTCCTTCCCACAAACTCCTTCATGCACAGCTCTGCTGCTGGGTTAAGCCCTGGCTCTTTCTCTAAGAATAATGACACTCCTCTCAAGAACTAGTCTTCGTCTATCCAGACTTTCCCGCTCATCCCATTGGGGTCTTAACAAGAGTATCTTGATCTTGATTGCCACACTAGACTTCACCTGGTCTGTTCTCCCGGATTTACATGACAGCGATCATTTTCCAATCATTCTTACTTCCCCTTCATATTCACCACCTCTTCATAACCCACGCTGGGAATTTGATCAGGCAAATTGGGACCTTTACTCACAACTAACTGCTTTTAGTGAGGTTCCTTCTTCGTCCTCCATTGATGAGCTTTTACACATCTTTGCCCTCTGTTTTAACCGCAGTTTCGCATTTCTTCCCCAAACCTGGGAGACATTCTCAGAAATGCGTCCCCTTGGGTGGTTCTCCTGTTTTGCTCTACAGTACGTTTAAAAACACACTGTGGGGCGAAACCGGATAAAAGAACCACTGAGAGACTTCTTGATTTTAAGCAAAGGGCGTCGCTCGCTGTGTCATCCGTGATGCAAAAAAGCCTTGCGCGAATTTAGTCTCCCCATCACCTTGCTTTCTAGAGTGCAGTCTAGAAAAAGTACGGAACTGAGGGGAAATTTTTCTCCTGACCCAGCTCCTTTTCTGCAGGTTGCAGTATTGAAAGCAAACCCTCTAGTTTCCATTGAAATTGGAATCGGCTGTATTTTTTTGGGGCTCCTCCTGCCCCTCTTTTTCTTTCCTCAAAGTCTGCCGGGAGAGTTAGCACCCTTTGGGACTTTTTTCTTCAGAGAAAGGGTAAAGTCCTTTTACACTTCAGGAATTGGGGGCAAATCCCACTTCCCGTATTACAGCTGGGCGGGACGACATTCATTTTCGAGTTACAACATTTACTTTCATCCCCCCTTGCATCTATTTCGCCTATTCAATCTTACTTGGTCACAAAGGGAATTTTTCCACAGCTGTGGAAACTGCCTTGTTCTCCCCTTTTCCCCAAACCAGGCCTACGGGACATGAAGCCCCACTATTGTCCCTCGCTCTTACCAGGCAGTTTGCAAAAGGAAAAAAACGTCTGGTAAATAGACGTTTAAGTGGTATTTAGAGACCACAACAGTCCCCTTTCCCCATCAATAACTTTCGTAAAGGGGCTCTACCTAACCCCTTACTATTTGGATCGATTTCGTAAAGCCTTTTCAAAAAAGACTTAGTTATTGCCACTTTTTTTTTGACCTTGAAAGGCATAGACACAACTTGGAGAATAATATTTTCGCCCAAGCCCACTCCTTAGGCCTACGAGAAAATCAAAACCATTTTTCCTTAAGAATTTTTTTAACTGACAACTTTCGTTGGAGTCAAAAAATGTGTCCCCCCCCGGACTTTGTCCAGCTAAGGGTGTCCCTCAGGGATGTGTTCTGAGCACAACATTTTTTCCTTGTTTAAAAATGATTTGGCCTCTTTTTTCTTCCATCCAAATTTGGGTCATCACTCTATGAAATAAACTTCGCTATTGCTTGTAGGCGCTACTGCACCTCATTAAATTTTCCCTCCACATGAGTCGAATTGTTTCCAAATTTGGGCCACCATTTTGGGGGTTTTAAAATTTTTCCCGTACCAAAAAACCCCAAATTACTTTCCCCAGTTCGCACTCCGATCATCCTTTTACTCTATGGCCCTGCACCCAACGTGATGCAGTCAGGTTTCTAGGCCTTCTCTTTGCCATAGGTTTTTCCCGGAAAAACCCCACATTACCCCTAAAGGCAAATTGTCACAGCCGGGAACCTTTTTAAAACCCTTGCCATTTTCAGGGGAGCGATCGTTTTAAAACTCCTTCGGGCCCACATTTAGCCCCTTTTTTATCGAAACCGATTAGGTGACCAGATCTATCAGCGGCTCTCCCGCTCTCTCTCTAGCCTTAAAACCCCCTCCATCACCAAGGATTACTTTAGCCTTGGTGCTTTTTTTGCTCTTTCCCTGTGAGAGCTCTATTCAAAGCAATGTTCCCTCCTTTTCTGACACCATGATGCCCATTGCCTTTGCACTATGTGCGCTTTTCACACTCTGCAATCCTTCCCTTTATTTAATGGTCAGATATTATTTGACATCTTTATTTTTCAAGCCCCGTTTGTCCACCCTTCTCTCTTCGCCCAATTTGCTCTTTCTTCCCTTCATTACCACCTCTATATGTTCATGTGCATCTCACTTTTCCCTACCCCCCTGGAAGTTCCAGCTGTTCGGTCTGTACTTTCTCACTCCCTTGCTCGAAGCCCAATCCCATGGGGGCTTCCCCCCTCTTTTTTTTGACCACTTCCACTCTCATCCCTCGCCGTGACAAGATGGCCTAAAAACTTCTGATGGGGCGGATTTGCAAAAGTGTTTCCGGACAGCGTCATGTTTTTTGAAACCAGGGCCTTA
>NW_026466082.1:0-7500 GCF_026875155.1 Cherax quadricarinatus
GCCCCAGTACAGGGTGTCTACATGAAAAGTGTAAGCTTTTGAGAAAAACTTTATGATGGGTTGGTACAACACTGTACAGTGATAAGCTTGTGAGAAAACTTTTTGATGGTTGGCACAACAGTACAATTAGGCTTGTTTTAGCACTTTATGATGGTTGAGTACAACCGTACAATGAAGGGCTTTTGGAAAAACTTTAGTGATGGTTTAGACAACACGTAAAAGTAGAGCTTGTGAGAAAACTTTAGTGATGGTTTAGTACAACACTGTACAATGATAGAGCTTGTGAGAAAAACTTTAGTGATGGTTTTAGTACAACACTGTACAATGATGAGCTTGTGAGAACACTTTAGGTTGGTTTAGTAAACACTGGCAATATAGAGTTGTGAGAAATTTAGTGTGGGTTTGGGACAACACTGTACAATGATAGAGTTTTGAAATTTTTTGATGGTTGGTACAACACTGTACATGAAGAGCTTTTGAGAACACTTTAGTGATGGTTTAGCACAACCTGTACATGTAGAGCTTGTGAGAACACTTTGTGATGGTTTAGCACAAAACGTCAGTGATGGCTTGTGAGAAAACTTTTGTGATGGTTTAGTACAACACGTCAATAAGAGCTTGTAGAAACCTTTGTGATGGTTTAGTACAAAAACGTACAATTTATAGAGCTTGTGGAACACTTTAGTGTGGTTGAGTACAACACTGTACAATGATGAGCTTGTGAGAAAAAAATTTAGTGTGGGTTTAGCACAACACTGTACAGTGATGAGCTTGTGAGAACACTTTGTGAGGGTTGAGTACAACACTGTACAGTGATTGAGCTTTGTGAGAACACTTTTGTGTGGTTGAGCAAAATTACAGTTTAGGCTTGTGAGAACACTTTAGTGATGGTTGGTACAAAATGTACATGATAGGCTTGTGAGAACACTTTAGTGTGGGTTGATACAACACTGACAATGAAAAGGGTTTTGAGAACACTTTAGTGAGTTTTAGAAACCCTTACATGATAGAGTTTGGAACACTTTAGTGATGGGGGAGTACAACACTGACAGTGGTGAGTTGTGGGAAAACTTTGGATGGTTTAGTACAACACTGTACAATGATAAGCTTGTGAGAACACTTTAGTGATGGTTGAGTACAACACTGTACAATGTTTGGCTTGTGGAACCACTTTTGTGATGGTTTTTTTAAAAACACTGTACATGATAGAGCTTTTTGAGAACACTTTTGTGATGGTTGAGTACAACTGTCAATATGACTTGTGGGAACACTTTTTGATGGTTGAGCACAAAACTGTACAATGATAGAGTGTAGAAAACCCTTTTGTGAGGTTGAGTAAAAACACTGTACAGTGTAGAGCTTTGAGAACACTTTGTGATGGTTTAGTACAACACTGTACAAAGATAGGCTTGTGAGAACACTTTAGTGATGGTTGAGTACAACCTGTACGTGATAGAGCTTGTGAAAACTTTAGTGAGGGGGAGACAACACGTACAAAAGATAGAGCTTGGAGAACACTTTAGTGATGGTTGAGTACAAACTTACAGTGATAGAGCTTTGAGAAAAACCCTTTTGATGGTTTTAGTACAACCGCAAGTGAGCTTGTGAGAAAACTTTTTTGTGATGGTTGAGTACAACACGGACAAAGAAGAGCTTGTGGGGAACACTTTTGTATGGTTGGTAAAAACTGTCAATATAGATTGTGAGAAAAAACCTTTAGTATGGTTGAGTACAAAAACTGGGAAATGATAGAGCTTTTGAGAACACTTTAGTGATGGTTGATTCAACACTGTACAATGATGAGCTTGTGAGAACACTTTAGTGATGGTTGAGACAACACTGTACAATGATGAGTTGTGAGAACACTTTAGTGATGGTTAACAAAAAGTACAATGATAACTTTTGAGAACACTTTTGTGGGTTGAGCACAACATGTACAGTGATAGAGTTTGAGAACACTTTAGTGTGGTTTTAGACAACATGTACAAAGAAGAGTTGGAAACACTTTTTTGATGGTTGAGCACAAAACGTACAATGATAAGCTTGTGAGAAACTTTAGTGATGGTTGAGTACAACACCCCGCACAAGAAGAGCTTGTGAGAACCCTTTAGTGATGGTTAGTCAACACTGTACATGATAATTTTTTAAACACTTTAGTGAGGGGTTAGCACAACATGTACAAAGATGGCCTTTTGAGAACCTTTAGTGATGGTTTAGACAACACTGTACTGTTTAAACTTTGAAAAACCTTTTGTGATGCTTGAGTACAACACTTACAATGATAGAGCTTTTGAGAACAAATTTTGTGATGGGGAGTACACCTGTACAGTGATAGACTTGTGAGAACCTTTAGTGATGCTTTTAGTACAAAACGTCAAAGATGGCTTTTAGAACACTTTAGTGATGGTTTAGCACAACATGTACAATGATAGAGTTGTGAGAACACTTTAGTGTTTGGTTTAGCACAAACTGTACGTGTAGAGCTTGTGAGAACATTTGTGTGGTTTTGGTACAACACTGTACAGTGATAGGCTTGTGAGAAAACTTTAGTGTGGTTGAGTACAACATGTACAGTGATAGGCTTGTGAGAAACTTTAGTGTGGTTGAGCACAAATGTACAATGATGGCTTGGAGAACATTTAGTGATGGTTGAGCCCAAAACTGTAAAAGGATAGAGCTTGTAAAAACTTTGTGATGGGGTTTGGGACAACACTGTACGTGTGGTTTTGAGAACACTTTATGAGGTTTAGTACAACACGTACGTGATAGGCTTGTGAGAACACTTTAGTGATGGTTGAGACAAACTGTACAAAAAGATAGAGCTTGTGAGGGAAAACTTTTGTGATGGGTTTAGCACAAACTGTAAGTGATAGGCTTGTGGAAAACTTTTTGATGGTTGGTACAACATGTACGTGATAGAGCTTGTGAGAAACTTTTGTGATGGTTTAGTACAACACGTACAGTGATGAGCTTTTTGAGAACACTTAGTGATGGTTGGCAAAACACTTACAAGATAGAGTTGTTTAAACCCTTTGTGATGGTTGAGCACAACACTGTACAGGATAGAGCTTGGAGAACACTTTGTGATGGTTGAGTACAACACTTACGTGAAGAGCGTGGAACACTTTTTGTGAGGTTTTAGTACAACACTGACAAATGATAGAGCTTGTGAAAAACCCTTTTTAGGTTGGTACAACATGTAAAATGATAGAGCTTGTGAGAACACTTTAGTGATGGTTGGTACAAAACTTTTTCAATGATAGAGCTTGTGAGAACACTTTAGTGATGGTTGGTCACCTGGGCAATTTGGCTTGTGGAAAACTTTAGTTTATGGTTTTTGGGACAAAAACTGTACAATGATAGAGCTTGTGAAACACTTTAGTGAGGGGTTAGTACAACACTGGACAATGATAGAGTTGTAGAAAACTTTAGTGAGGTTGAGTAAACACTGCACAATGATAGGCTTGGGAACCTTTAGTGATGGGTTTGGGACAACACTGTACAAAGATAGATTTTGGAACCTTTAGTGTTGTTGAGTCAAAACGACAATGAAAGAGCTTGTGAGAACACTTTTGTGGTGGTTGAGTACAACACTGGACAATGATAGAGCTTGTGAGAACACTTTAGTGTGGTTGAGTACAACACATGGACAATGATAGAGCTTGTGAGAACACTTTAGTGATGGAATATCCATCAATAAAACAACCAGGTTACCTCTCTCCCTCTTCCTTACATCCTCTCTCTTCCTCCCTCTTCCCTACCTCCTCTCTCTTCCCTCCCTCTTACCTACCATCCTCTCTCTTCCCTTTCCCCCTTCCTACCATCCTTTCTCTTCCCTCCCTCTTCCTACCATCCTCTCTCTTCCCTCCCTCTTCCCTACCATCCTTTCTCTTCCCTCCCTCTTACCTACCATCCTCTCTCTTCCTTCCCTCTTCCCTACCATCCTCTCTCTTCCTCCCTCTTCCCTACCCTCCTCTCTCTTCCCTCCTCTTCCCTACCATCCTCTCTCTTCCCTCCCTCTTCCCTACCATCCTCTCTCTTCCCTCCCTTTCCCTACCATCCTCTCTCTTCCCTCCCTCTTCCCTACCATCCTCTCTTTCCCCCTTTCCCTACGATCCTCTCTCTTCCCTCCCTCTTCCCTACCATCCTCTCTCTTCCCTCCCTCTTCCCTACCATCCTCTCTCTTCCCTCCCTCTTCCCTACCATCATCGCTCTTCCTCCCTCTTACCTACCATCCTCTCTCTTCCTTCCCTCTTCCCTACCATCCTCTCTCTTCCCTCCCTCTTACCTACCATCCTCTCTCTTCCCTCCCTCTTCCCTACCATCCTCTCTCTTTCCCTCCCTCTTCCCTACCATCCTCGCTCTTCCCTCCCTCTTACCTACCATCCTCTCTCTTCCTTCCCTCTTCCCTACCATCCTCTCTCCCTTTCCCTCCCTCTTACCTACCATCCTCTCTCTTCCCTCCCTCTTCCCTACCATCCTCTCTCTTCCCTCCCTCTTCCCTACCGTCCTCGCTCTTCCCTCCCTCTTCCCTACCATCCTCTCTCTTCCCTCCCTCTTCCCTACCATCCTCGCTCTTCCCTCCCTCTTCCCTACCATCCTCTCTCTTCCCTCTTCCCTACCATCCTCTCTCTTCCCTCCTCTTCCCTACCATCCTCTCTCTTCCTTCCCTCTTCCCTACATCCTCTCTCTTCCCTCCCTCTTCCCTACCATCCTCTCTCTTCCCTCCCTCTTCCCTACCATCCCCTCTCTTCCTTCCCTCTTCCTACCCATCCTCTCTCTTCCCTCCCTCTTCCCTAATCTCCTCTCTCTTCCCTCCCTCTTCCCTACCATCCTATCTCTTCCTTCCCTCTCCCTACCATCCTCTCTCTTCCCTCCTCTTACCTACCATCCTCTCTCTTCCTTCCCTCTTCCCTACCATCCTCTCTCTTCCTTCCCTCTTCCCTACCATCCTCTCTCTTTCCCTCCCTCTTCCCTACCATCCTCGCTCTTCCCTCCCTCTTACCTACCATCCTCTCTCTTCCCTCCCTCTTCCCTACCATCCTCGCTCTTCCCTCCATCCCTCCCTCCCCTAGCATGCATATTGGCTCAGTTTATATTTGGTAAATTCCGTAAGTTTTAATCAATCGTTGTATGATGTAGGATGACATATGTTCGTGTGTGTGTGTGTGTGTGTGTGTGTGTGTGTGTGTGTGTGTGTGTGTGTGTGTGTGCGTGTGTGTGTGTGCGTGTGTGTGTGTGTGTGTGTGTGTGTGTGTGTGTGTGTGTGTGATGTGTGTGTGTGTGTGTGTGTGTGTGTGTGTGTGCGCGCGCGTGTGTGTGTGTGTGTGTGTGTGTGTGTGTGTGTGTGTGTGTGTGTGTGTGTGTGTGCGTGTGTGTGTGTGTGTGTGTGTGTGTGTGTGTGTGTGTGTGTGTGTGTGCGTGTGTGTGTGTGTGTGTGTGTGTGTGTGTGTGTGTGTGTGTGTGTGTGTGCGTGTGTGTGTGTGTGTGTGTGTGTGTGTGTGTGTGTGTGTGTGTGTGTGTTACACTCACACAATAATTTCCATAGTTCATGCAGCTTCAGAGAAAAATGACTCTAAATATACCAATAGCAACAGACAACTTGAGGTGTTAATGACGGTAATTAAGAGTCTTTAATTACGAACCCTCATTAGTTTTAGGCAGTGATCTTGGTCTTGTAACATGAGAGGGTGTGGTCCAACACCTGGGGGAGGGGGAGGGGGTGGGGGAGGGGGATTGGGAAGGAGAGGATAGAAGGAGGGTCACTTAACTAATTAACCCCAAACAGCGCTTTTATACAGTGAGTGTATATACAAAGCATATATTGCTCTGTGTATCAGAATGACAAAAGATGCATATCTGTGATATACTCCGAGAAAGGTATATATCTGAGTATATGCAGCAAGATATATATATATATATATATATATATATATATTATATATATATATTATATAATATATATATATATATATATATATATATATGTATATAGTATATATATAATGGGTTTGTTTGGTAGGTGCTGTAAGCGGGTGGTTAAATGATAAACTTCTTCGGAGGCTTCTTCGTTTATTGTTAATGTCGTAGTGGGTACACAGGCTTGTGTGTTGTGCCCATGGCCCGGGCAGGGCCATCCCACGAGAGAGAGCTGGAGAGGCCTTGTGTGTTGCTGCTAGGCCGCTGTGTGAGTGAGAGCGAGGCAAGTCTGGGCATACTGAAGTGGGAAGGCCTAGGTGGCAGCACCAGCATAGCGCGAAATATGAACTAAGCTGGCAGACAGCATGGGCTGTCTGTGCAGACAGTACAGGCTGTCTACATATATATGTATATATACAGACAGTACAGGCTGTCTACATATATATATATATATTATATATATATATATATATATATATTATATATATATATATATATATATATGCAAACAATCGCAGACGGGCGATCTTAACTATGCAAGACAAACCACGTGGGAGGGGGTGGAAATCTTTAGCTCAAGTACTTTCACACTTCTCAGTGCGTCATCAGGAGCTGTGCAATGTTGCAAGGGAGCAACCAAAGCAGGGAGAGATGTATCAGAGTAGCGTAGGTGTCACTGGCCACGGTTACCCTTAGACTGGGTTAGTGGTCGGTGCCAACCCTTCCTACCATCATCCTCCCACTACCCATAGGAGAGTTTCTGAGATGTCAAGTAGGAAATTATAAGATATAAACAGCCAGCCCCAAGCTTTTCCTAATCGTTTATAACAGGTCATATGTTTTGAGAAAATAAGTTTCTCGTTAGATATTGTAGACATAAACAGTTATTATTCTGTGTGTCCTTTTCAAATAATGTTATAAACGATTAGGAAAAGCTTGGGGCTGGCTTTTTATATCTTATAATTTCCTACTTGACATCTCAGAAACCCTCCTACCCCATATGGGTAGTGGGAGGATGATGGTAGGAAGGGTTGGCACCGACCACTAACCCAGTCTAAGGGTAACCGTGGCCAGTGACACCTACGCTACTCTGAGACATCTCTCCCTGCTTTGGTTGCTCCCTTGCAACATTGCATATATATATATATATATATATATATATATATATATATATATATATATATATATATATATAATATATATATATATATATATATATATATGTATATATATATATATATATAATATATATATATATATATTATATATTTTATATATAATATTTATATATTTATTTATATATATACAGAAAAAGTATATCTATGTGTATAAAGAAGGAGAAGTATATGTTTGTATATACAGAAGAAAGGTAGTATATATGAGCGTATATACGTACAACAACATTATGTGTCCATGTTGTGGCAGTCTCTGACTTTATCTTATTCATGTTTCCCTTTATTAATATTTTACTCTATTAATATTTTATTTTATTCACTGTTATTCTTTGCGTCCGATAACGATTCTCAGTTATTCATTTATTAATTATATTTAATTATACTTATTCATTTACTAATTACTTTT
>NW_026466082.1:10000-13782 GCF_026875155.1 Cherax quadricarinatus
CTTCTCTCTTCTCTCTCTCTCTTCTCTCTCTTCTCCCTCCCCTCTCCCCCTTTTCCTCTCTCTCTCTCCGTCCTGTTTCCCCTTCCTTCCCCCTCCTCTCCCTTTTACTCTCCCCCCCCTCCCTTCATCCTCTTCCTGTCTTATGTGAAGGCTGGAATGGGATTTTTTTTCGTCTGAACTTTTAGTCTGTTTTAAAACTAGGGAAGAACCAGAATTGTTTCTTTTCCTCTCTGGGACGAAATTTTAGCTCCCCTCTTTTTTTATTTTGACTGAAAGAGCTGAGGTAAGCGTCGCATGGGGATTTTATTTTTTAAAAATGTCAGGATAGGAATATAGAGTATTTTACCTGTCAAAAAATGACTTTGGTGTTTCTGGAAGAAGTTTGTTTTATATGTAACTAGATAGTTTTGACGAGGTTGTTTTTGAGGACCTTTGATGAGTTGTGGTTGATGTTTAGTGAGTTGTGGTTGATGTTTAGTGAGTTGTGGTTGATGGTTTAGTGAGTTTGTTGTTGTTTAGTGAGTTGTGGTTGATGTTTAGTGAGTTGGGTTGATGTTTAGTGAGTTGTTGTTTAGTGAGTTGTGGTTGATGTTTTTTGAGTTGTGGTTGATGTTTAGTGAGTTGTGGGTTTATGTTTAGTGAGTTTTGGGTTGATGTTTAGTGAGTTTGTTGATGTTTGTTGAGTTGTGGTTGATGTTTAGTGAGTTTGTTGATGTTTAGTGAGTTGTGGTTGATTTTAGTGAGTTGTGGTTGATGTTTAGTGAGTTGTGGTTGATGTTTAGTGAGTTGTGGTTGATGTTTAGTGAGTTGTGGTTGATGTTTAGTGAGTTTGTTGATGTTTGTTGAGTTGTGGTTGATGTTAGTGATTGTGGTTGAGTTTAGTGAGTTGTGGTTGATGTTTAGTGAGTTGTGGTTGATGTTTTTGTGAGTTGTGTTTATGTTTAGTGAGTTGTGGTTGTGTTTAGTGAGTTTGTTGAGTTTGTTTGGGTTTTGGTTGATGTTTAGTGAGTTGTGGTTGATGTTTTAGTGAGTTTGTTGTTGTTTAGTGAGTTGTGGTTGATGTTTATGAGTTGTGGTTGATGTTTAGTGGTTTGTTGTTGTTTAGGGGAGGTTTGGTTGATGTTTAGGAGTTGTGGTTGATGTTTAGTGAGTTGTGGTTGATGTTTAGTGAGTTGTGGTTGATGTTTAGTGAGTTTGTTGTTGTTTAGTGAGTTGTGGTTGATGTTTAGTGAGTTGTGGTTGATGTTAGTGAGTTTGTTGTTGTTTAGTGAGTTGTGGTTGATGTTTGTGAGTTGTGGTTGATGTTTAGTGAGTTGTTGTTTTGTGAGTTGTGGTTGATGTTTAGTGGTTGTGGTTTAGTTTAGTGAGTTGTGGTTGATGTTTAGTGAGTTGTGGTTGATGTTTAGTGAGTTGTGGTTGATGTTTAGTGAGTTTGTTGATGTTTGTTGAGTTGTGGTTGATGTTTAGTGAGTTTGTTGATGTTTTGTGAGTTGTGGTTGATGTTTAGTGAGTTGTGGTTGATGTTTAGTGAGTTTGTTGTTGTTTTTGTGAGTTGTTTGGTTGATGTTTAGTGAGTTTTTGGTTGATGTTTAGTGAGTTGTGGTTGATGTTTAGTGATTTGTGGTTGATGTTTAGTGAGTTTGTTGATGTTTTGTTGAGTTGTGGTTGATGTTTAGTGAGTTGTGGTTGATGTTTGTGACTTGTGGTTGATGTTTAGTGAGTTTGTTGATGTTTAGTGAGTTGTGGTTGATGTTTAATGAGTTGTGGTTGATGTTTAGTGAGTTTGTTGAGTTGTGGTTGATGTTTGTTGATGTTTGTTGAGTTGTGGTTGATGTTTAGTGAATTTGTTGATGTTTAGTGATTTTGTTGTAGTGGTCCCTGGCCACAATGGGGGTGAGGGTAGTGGTCCTGGCCACACTGAGGTTTAGGGTAGTGGTTTCCCCGGCGGCCACATTGAGGGGAGGGTAGTGGTCCCTGGCCACACTGAGGTGAGGGTAGTGGTCCCTGGCCACACTGAGGTGAGGGTAGTGGTCCCTGGCCACACTGAGGTGAGGGCAGTGGTCCCTGGCTGCCACATTGAGGTGAGGGCAGTGGTCCTTGGCCACATTGAGGGGAGGGTAGTGGTCCCTGGCCACATTGAGGGGAGGGTAGTGGTCCCTGGCCACACTGAGGTGAGGGGCAGTGGTCCCCGGCTGCCACAAATTGAGGTGAGGGCAGTGGTCCCCGGGGCCACATTGAGGGGAGGGTAGTGGTCCCTGGCCACATTGAGGGGAGGGTAGTGGTCCCTGGCCACACTGAGGTGAGGGCAGTGGTCCCTGGCTGCCACATTGAGGTGAGGGCAGTGGTCCCTGGCTGCCACACTGAGGTGAGGGTAGTGGTCCCTGGCGGCCACATTGAGGGGAGGGTAGTGGTCCCTGGCCACACTGAGGTGAGGGCAGTGGGCCCTGGCCACACTGAGGTGAGGGTAGTGGTCCCTGGCTGCCACATTGAGGGGAGGGTAGTGCCCCCCTGGCCACACTGAGGTGAGGGTAGTGGTCCCTGGCCACACTGAGGTGAGGGTAGTGGTCCCTGGCCACATTGAGGGGAGGGTAGTGGTCCCTGGCCACACTGAGGTGAGGGCAGTGGTCCCTGGCCACACTGAGGTGAGGGTAGTGGTCCCTGGCGGCCACATTGAGGGGAGGGTAGTGCTCCCTGGCCACACTGAGGTGAGGGTAGTGGGCCCCGGCCACACTGAGGTGAGGGCAGTGGTCCCCGGCCCCCACTGAGGTGAGGGGTAGTGGTCCCTGGCCACACTGAGGTGAGGGTAGTGGTCCCTGGCCACACTGAGGTGAGGCAGTGGTCCCTGGGCCCCACTGAGGTGAGGGTAGTGGTCCCTGGCCACACTGAGGGGAGGGTAGTGCTCCCTGGCCACACTGAGGTGAGGGCAGTGGTCCCTGGCGGCCACATTGAGGGGAGGGTAGTGCTCCCTGGCCACATTGAGGGGAGGGTAGCGGTCCCCGGCGGCCACATTGAGTGAGGGTAGTGGGGCCCTGGCCACATGAGGTGAGGGCCCGTGGTCCCTGGCCACACTGAGGTGAGGGTAGTGGTCCCTGGCGGCCACATTGAGGTGAGGGTAGTGGTCCCTGGCCACACTGAGGTGAGGGCAGTGGTCCCTGGCCACACTGAGGTGAGGGTAGTGGTCCCTGGCCACACTGAGGGGAGGGCAGTGGTCCCTGGCCACACTGAGGTGAGGGTAGTGGTCCCTGGCGGCCACATTGAGGGGAGGGTAGCGGTCCCTGACCAGACCATCTGCCTGGTGAAACACTGGGCCATCTGGCGGCCAGATGGAGCTTGTGATGATAGAAGTGTGTTGTAAAACACTCACAAGATGCTGGTTGCTCCCCCCATGAGTGGTGACACCCCCTTCCCTTCAACCTTCCCTTCCCCTTCCCTTCCCCTTCCCCTTTCCCCCTTCCCTTCCCCTTCCCTTCAACCTTCCCTCACCATCATCCTCTCCACCCCCCTCCCCTTCACCCCCTTTTCCCCCACCCCTTCCCTTTCTCTTCACCCTCCCCCGCCCCTTCACCTTTTCCCATCCCCTCAGGTCTATCCCCAGGAGTCTCCCCAGGTATCTATTCAGGTCTCTCCCCAGGTCTCCCCGGTCTCTCCCAGGTCTTTTCCAGGTCTCTACCAAGTCTCTCCCCAGGTCTCTTCCAGGTCGCTCTCAAGGTTCTCCCCAGGTCTCTCCCCAGGTGCTTACCGTATTTCTTGATGTTTCCCCGATGTTTCTTTTCGTCCATCGT
>NW_026466083.1:0-13920 GCF_026875155.1 Cherax quadricarinatus
CAGGGTATAAAGGGAACCTTCCTTAAGGGGGGGGGGTCCACCAAGAGATAAAGGGAATTTTTGCGGGTAAACCCAGGTGTGAATCACATACCAACACCCGACAAAAAACAACAATATTTTGCAGCGCGATGGGGCAATAAAAATTCTCCATATTGCACAAAGTGTAGGCATTTTCTTACATCGGCCCGGGGGTTCGGATATTAAAGAAGGGAGCGAAACAGAGTGATTTCAAGAGGCTCAGTCGTAGGAAGGAAGGGGGGGTAGGGGTCGCACTGGGAAAGGGTTGGGGGGAGGGTAAAGAGGTTTTGTGCCGAGGGTTTGGACCCAGCGCAGCGTGGGTTTTAAAGGGAGTGAATGGAGACAAATTTTTTTTAATACTTGACGTCGTTGGAGGGAGCAAAGAAACATTTATAAAGGGGTTCGGGGAAAACCGGGCACCGACTTAAACCGGGAGGGAAGTACACCCTGCACTCTAAAGGGGGGGTGTTAATGTTCTTTAAAAACTGAGAGTAAGCACCCTTCGGGCAAGACGTGAGGGATGAATGGGGAAAGTTTTTTTTCGGGCCACCCTCCTTTGTGGAACGGCCATGTGATAACAAAATAAAAAAATAAAGAAATTAATACTTTTAAGCATCTTTTTTGCTTAACTTTTAAAAAAATACTTTTAAATCTTTAAAAAATTTAATGAAAAAATTTAATACACAATAAATGCATCATAATTCAAAGGACCCCAAAAACCTTTTATCAGCCCATCAACAAATTTCCGGAGTAAAAATGGCACGCTTCCCTTTTGACAGTTTTTTTCTAAAAATTTTTTCCCCCCATACTTATATTTCTTATTATTTTCTCCCTACGTTTCTTAAGTTGAAAAACACACCAACAAAACCCCCCAACACAAAAAGGGGGGGGGGGGTCCCAAAGGGAAATCGAAAGGGCCCCGGGATCAGAGGGAAAGGCCTGGTAAGGGAAAAAAGGATGAAGAGCAAAAAAGGAGGAACAAAAGTGGGAGAGCAAACTAGGGAGCTTTCGCAAAAATGGAGAAGCCGCAGTACAATACAGGCCCCCAGAATAAGGGAAGGTTTTTAAAAAAGTTACAGGGGTATTCCCCGAGAACATGGCAAGCCTAAGAAATATTCCGACATCTCATAAGGGAAACTTAGCCCCATACACGTGTTGTGAACCAAAATTGGGTATGCAAAACATTTGGAACCCACACCTACCAAGCATGTAAGGGAAAATTAATAATCAAAAGGTTTTTCAATAAATATCCCGGTGCGAGGGGCAGTCCCACGGAAGTTAAGGAAACGACCTATAAAACGGGAACAGGAAGATAAGGGGGGATAAACGACAAAACAAAGGAAATTTACAAGGGGGGACAAGACAGAATTTTAGAGACAGCACAGCAAGAAACGCACAATTGGGAAAATGAAAACTCAATCATCACAGGAATTGGAAGTTTTCTTCATCACAGTTGTCAGGAAGTGGAAAATAGTCGGGAATGATTGGGGAAGGCAACCAAACCCATATTTTAAGAAGGGGTTTTATTTTAAAGCTCAAGGAGCACTAAAGGGGCCTATAGCGCCCAAAAAGAACGGGCCAAAGTTTTGGGACTCAACCCTTTCAACCACAACTAGTATTTTAAAACAACTGGGTGGGGACACACACACACCCCACACCCCACCCCACACAAAACACACACACACACACACACCAACCAACACCCACCCACAAAATCACACCCACACACCAACCCACACACACCCCAAACACCCCCCCCACACATACACATCACAAAACACATGCACACCTTTGCTTCAAATTTTTGGGTTTTTTGGGAAACAAAGCAATTCTTAATTTAAAAAAAGTAAAAAAGGGATCAAAAAAGGCAGAACAAAAAGGCAGAAAAACAGAAGAAATTTTTTTGGAAAAAAAAATTAATGCGCACGGGCTCGGGTAAAGCAAGGGAAAACAAAAATTAAAAAAAGGGCTAATAAATTTTAAAACAAAAGGGGAAAAGGGCTGCAGAAGAAAAAGTGGAAGCAACGAGGAAAGCTGCAGAGGAAAACAGAACCAAGAAGAAACCCGTGCTAAAGGGGGGTTTATAAAATTGAAAACAAAAATATGTTGGGAACGGGAACATCAAGGGAAAAGAGGGAAATGAGGGGGGGAAGGAGGTAAGTCCTTTGTAGAAATTTATAAAGGAACAAAAAGATAAAAAAAATTGGGAAACCCAAGATATGGCAGAAAAAAGGGAACCCTGAATCAATTTTTTTTCCGGGCTTCGGGGCTAAGGGGGGACTTGAACAAATAAATACAACTGCCAAATTTTCAAAATTTTTGGGGTATTGGGGGGGGAAACACACTCAGTCAAAGAAAATTTTTTACAATTTTACAAAACACGTAAGCACCCAAACCACGTTTAAAAGGGACAAATAAAAATTTCCAGTGGGTGTCCCTCACTACAACAAACAAGAAAAAAATTAGGAAAAACCCAGAAAGAGGTAAAAAATAAAAAAAGGCCGGGAAAAGGGGGGCATCAACAGCCCAAGCAAGTTAACATGGAAACCCCCCAAAAAATTTCAAAAAACCCCCCCCCAACCAGAAACCACCACCACCACAAACACAATAACTCCAAAAAACGCACCCTGAAAACCCATTTCCCCCCCCAAAGCACTAATTTCACCCCCCAAAAACACCCTTTTTATAGTGCCCTTTTCCCTGCCCCCACTAAACCCAGCCACACAACCCCCCCAACCCCAGACTACAAGGGAAAAAAAAAATTAAAGGTTGGGTTTAAAACACAAAAAGGAAAAAACAAATGAAAGCAAAAAATTAAAATGAACAATCAGGGAGGCCCCCCCCAACATCAAACCCCCTTTAGGGAAACAACGGATTTTCCCAACTCAAATAAAAATTAAATGGGGGAAAAAAAAGATGGGAAACAAAGAGGGAGGGGGATTTAAAACTGCTTTTTAAAAAACCCCATTTGGATTTTTTGAGTGGTTTGGAAATGGACACGGGGAACAGATCCAACAAAAAGGAACACTCAGACCAACCCCCCGGGGGGGGTTTTACTTTGATGTACAACCCACCGCGGATAGCAGAGACCAAAAAAGCACAATGAGAAACAGAGCAATAGGGACACAAAAGAAAAGGGCCAAAAGGGGCCCGTTTGGGCAAAGGGCAAATTTAAATTTTAAATAATTTCAAAAAAAGGGAGACGGGGAAAACCCGGGGGCTACACGGGGACCAAAACTTGGGCTACGTTTCCCTGGGGGTGATCCTGGTAAATTCATCACCAAAAAGTTGGGAACGCAGCCAGAGAAAGGGGAAAGGGGATAAACCACCAAGCTGATTTTCGTATTCACCTTGACATTTTCACTTTGGGAAAACATAACATACAAAAGGTCCCTCATCCGTGGAGAAAAAGCCACAAAATTTTCAAAAGGGGGACTACACAAGCAAGGAAATTTCCCCCCCTGCATGAGGTGGAAGGGGGGGAAAAGAGCTAGAGATAATTCAGGGAACACGTAAAACAAGTGAAGGGGGGCAGAGGAAATTTCCTCCCCAAAGGGGCAAAGGCAAACCTTGAAAGCCCAAAGTGAGCCCTTGGTTTAATCAAAGTGTAGACATGCAAAAGGGCCAAGTGGGTATACATGGAAACGGGTAGGGGAAAAGGGTCTCGGGAAAAAAAGGGACTGAGCCTAAAACCCAGAAATGAACAATATATGAATAAAAAAGGGGCCCACCCCAAAATTTGAAATGACATACTTTGAAAGCCAAATCTAACCCAAAGTAATTATACAGCCACTAAGGGGAAAACAACATAAAGGGACCAGCATATGGGGCTAAAAAAAAGGGGGGGACTACAAAAAGACCTGAAGTACCAAGGAGGTTCTCAAGGGAAATAGGTTTTCCCAAACTGGGGGCGGTGGGGGCACAGCAGAAATGCTGGACACAATACACACAACCAAGAGGAAAGAAATTCTTTTTCGAACTAAATACCTGGGAAGGGGGGGCCCAAATAACACTCCCCCTTGGACCCCAATGGGGAAAAGGGAAAAAGTATCCCAGTTTTAAAGAAAGGAGACAAAACCGGCAAAAATTAAACTGCACACAATTTTTTCACAGACATGAGAGGTTAAAATCTTGGAGATTATCAGAAGAGGGGTAAGCACAAGAAAGGTTTGGGCCATAATACAACCCCACGGCTTAGAGGAGGGAAAATTTGTGTCAAAACGTACTGGAGTTTTTTAAACAAAGTAACTAATTAAGACTAAAAAAAAATTTTTTAACCCTTGAAATTTTTTTTCGACTGTCAAAAAAGTTTTGACACAGAACTGCAGAAGAGATTAGGCAAAGTCTAGAAAAATTTAGGGGGGAATACCAGAAAAGCACTGAAAGGATCAGGGAATTTTGGACGGGAAATTTAAACAATGATTTGATGTACGTAAAGATTTCAATGGGGTTTTCATATTTAAAGGGGGTTCTACAACATCCTATAGGGGGCCGGGTTTTGTTAAATTTTGTGACATGGGGGTGAACGATCCGCACAAAATACGAGGGGAATTTTTTTAAGGTGATAAGAACAGCCCGTCGGGAAAATTAAAAAAGAAAACCGAGGATACAGGGGAAAATTGAGGTTTTAAATGAGCCACCCCAAAACACACACACACACACACACACAGCGCCCAGGAAAAAAGACGCCAAAATCAAATCCTCCGGGGGAAGGAAACTGATCTGAGTAAGGAGTAGTTTAATTCAAGGAAAATTTGTCCCCCCAAATAAAAAATTTAAATTTTTAAATTTAAAAACTTTTTGTTAAAAAATTTAATCTTTTTAACAGAAAAAGGAAAAAAACAAGTAGCACAAACTTTAAAGGGGCCGTGAAATTTTTCAAATATGGCGGGAATAGAGGGTAAAACACTGCAAAGCATTACAATCTGCAGAATAAACCCTGGATGGATCGATAGAAACCATTATTGAAAAATTTCCAAGAAATTTCAAAAGGCGTTTTTTAAAAAATTTTAAAAAAGGGAAAATTTTCAACTTTAAAAAAAAAGAGAAAGAAAAAAAAGTCCCGCTAAAAACAAATTTGAAAAAATAAGGAGCAAGTTGGGGTTTGAAAAAAAGAGAGGGGGATAGAAATTATTTATAAATATGAATTTTGGGGAAAAAATTTAAGGGTTTATTAGCCTAAAAAACCGAACTGAAAAAAAGGGTTCAGTTTTCCTTTTTAAAAAACAGAGATTGAGCAATGGGTTGTTTTTAACTAAAAACCAAATGATAAGTAATATTTTTCAAAAAATTAAAAAAGGGGGACTGTAAATAATTTTTCAGTTTTTTAGGACGTTGATGATCAATATAAACTCTTTTTTTGGGTTTTTTCTGAAAAAGAAACAAAAAAAACAGAAAAAATCAAAGAGGAAAAAACAGAAATAAATTTAAAAAGAAAAATTTGGGAAAATTTTAAAGGACAAGCTTTGGCCCACGAAAACCATTTACCAATTAAACAAAAGGAAATTTTTTTAAAAACAAACTATTGAATTAAGAAATTAGAGATAAAATGAAATAAAAATTTAAAAAAATCTTTCAAGGGGGTTTGGGGTGAAAATAAAAAAAATTTTTTTAAAAAATTCAAAGAGGAAAAAAAAATTACAGAGAAAACTCGGGCCATACAAAACCCATAAAAAGATTTTCGAAAAACCCTTAAAATCGAAAAATATAATGGGAAAGAAAATTGGGAAAAGGTGAAGCAATGAGAAAAATTTACATTTTTTAAAAATTTTAAATTACGCAAATTTTGAGGGACCAATATAAAAAAAGGCAAGAACTTAAAAAATTTAAAATTTAAAGAAAACGATATATTTTTGCCTAAAAAAGCAAACTAAAAAAAAAAAAAAGCTTTAAATTGGCTGTAAACACAAAAAATTGGGTTATATGGAGAAGAGACCCGAAAGGAAAAGTTATTTTGGGAATATTTGGTAAAAAAACCCGCACAAGTTACGAAATTTTAAATTTAAAATAAAAAAAAATAAAGGGAAATTTTTTAAAGAAAAAAAACTTTAAAGAAACTCTTACATAAAAGCATATTACCCACCATTAAATAAAACTTGGCAACAACATCACTGAAGGTAAATTTAGGATTACATAATAACTTAGCAACTATTGAAAAAAAAAATGACCAAAAAAGGGAAAAAATATTATAAAAATTGGGGATTTTTAACAAAATTTTTTTTTTATAAAAGCCCAAATAATTGTTTTTTCCCCCAACAAATTGGGTTCGGGCATTTTCCTCTCACTTTTTTCAGTTTGAAAACAACTTTATTTACATACGGGGATTTCTGACTTAACCAACAGAAAATATTATTTACAAATAAACTTAAAAGATGTCGCCCCTACCGGGGGGCTGCAAGCATTACTTTTTTGAACTACCTAATACACAACTGACTTGCTTGTGTAATCAACTTTTTTTTTGACCTTAAAACAGAAGTTAAAAATTTTTCATCAACTATTAAGGTTTTAAAATTTTTTCATAAAGGTAAAAATTGTGACAAATGTTTGGTAAAAAGAGCCCTGTGCAGCTTAAAGAACAAATTATTTTTGGGAAAGTTTAAAGGGCTCCCAGGGAAAAAAACTCAAAGTTACTGAAAACGAAACATGCCCACACCCAAAAATTGACATTAGTTGGGCCCCTTGTTTTTTTTTCTTAAAAAAATTTTATTCTTAAAACTAATCCCAAATTTCCCTAACTCTTTGCACACCTTTAACCTTGCACAAACATTTCCCTTTTTCCCCAAACCCATTTTTTCACCTCACAAACGGGTCTAGGTTTAAAATTTCGGGGTTTAAGTGATTGAATTTACATTCCATTACTGAAAACCCTGTGTAAAAACTTGGTGTCATTTTTTTTGGAAACGTTCGTTAAACCAAATTTCTTCCGGCAAAAACAGAGATGAATGGCCCAAAATAAGGAATTTGAGGTAATTTAATCCTTCCCGTCCTTTTAGGGGATGTTTTCAATCAATTTATATTTTTTATATCCCGTCTGCTAGGAAAAAAAAAAGGATCATTTGTTTTAATGTCTTATTAAATAGTTCAAAATTACTAAAACGAAATCGATAATTAAAAAACTTTTTTAGGTTAAAAAATTTAAAAATTTATTAAATGACATTATTAAAAAACGATTTTTGGGTCACTTTTAAAACTCATGTTTAATTAATTTAGGCTTTTTTTGTAATTTTAAAAGCAATGTTTAAAATATTTCCCCCCCTTTTTTTCCTAAAAGGGAAAATTTTATACAGTTTTCCCTTTTTGTTTTGCCCCAGAGAAAGATCCCTGGGGCGGGGGACAACCCGGAGGGGAATTTACAACCCGGGGCGATGGGCAACATGGGAACGAGTTTACAAAATGGAGCAGGGGACAACATGGGGGCGAGTGACAACATAATCAAACGAATGTATGAATTCTTATTGTAAATGAAATTTATTAAGATTTTATTAGTGGTTTTTTGCTCCTGGATCCTTTTAAGGGCTCAAACAAACCCCAAAGGGTTTCAGAGAAAACCCCCCCAAAAAATGAAACAAACAATTTTTGGGCTTAAGACAATCCCCCCAAAAATTTTTTATAAAAAATTACAGTCTTCATACAAATTTTTATTTACACTGCAGCTACGACGACCTTTGCCAAAACCAGAATTTTTATAAATTTTTCCCGGACATCCAAAACCCCCGGGCTTTAGACTACCCCACTTCAACTACCCCCGGACTTTTAGACCCACCCCCCGGGCTTCAACTAAACCCCCCACTTCAGACTACCCCCGGGCTTTAGACTACCCCCCTACTTCAACTACCCCCACTTCAGACTAACCCCCGGGCTTTTAGACTACCCCCGGACTTCAGACTAACCCCCCGGGCTTTAGACTACCCCCGGGAAATTCAGATACCCCCGGGCTTCAGAAATATCCCCGGGCTTCAGACTTTCCCCCGGGCTTTAGACTATCCCCGGGCTTTAACTAAAACCCCCCTACTTTTGACAACCCCCCCACTTCAGACAACCCCCCGGAAAATTTTGACTACCCCCGGACTCAACTACCCCCCGGGGCTTTAACCGTCCCCGACTTCAACTGTCCCCCCGGGCTTTTAACATCCCCGGGCCCTTTAGACTTTCCCCATGGACTTTAGACTATCCCCTCACTTCAAACAAACCCCCCACTTTAACTATCCCCGAACTTCAACAAACCCCGGGCCCTTTTAACTACCCCAGGACTTCAGACTTCCCCCCCACTTCAAACTAACCCCTCACTTCAGAAAATACCCCGAACTTCAACTAACCCCGGGCTTTTTAGACTATCCCCGACTTTAACTACCCCACTTCAGACTAATTTTATTATTTCAAAGAAACTTTTCTGATTTTTTAATATCCTTTTTAAAGAAGGGCCCAAATTTTTCCAAGGCTTTTAAAAAAGTCCCACAAAGGGCCCCTTCCCAAAATCCCCACAGGTTTTTTCAGGGCAGTCCCCCACTAGGTCTTTAGACGTCCTACTAGGTTTCAGAAAATCCACAGGGCCCTTTAACAGTCGTACAAAGGGCTTCAAACAAACCTACTTGGGCTTTAACAATCCTACAAAGGGCTTCAGACGTCCCCACTAGGTCTTTAACAGTCCCCACAAAGGGCTTTAGAAAAATCCTAAAATCTTCAACAATCCAAATAGGGCTTCAGACAATCCTACCCAGGATTCAGACAATCCCACAAGGGCTTCAACCCGTCCTACTAGGCTTCAACAATCCTACAAGGCCTTTAAACAGCCTACTAGGTCCCTTTAGACAATCCTGCTAGGTCTTCAACAATCCTAAAAAGTCTTTAGACAATCCTACTAGTCTCAGACAATCCAAATAGGTTTTTCAACAATCCTACTAAGGGCTTCAACCGTCCAAATAGGTCCTTTAACCAAAACCTACTAAGTTTTCAAAAATCCTCCTAGGTCTTTAAACATTTTAGATTTTCAGTATTACAAGAAAATTTTATCCACCAAAAAACCGTTTCGAAATAATTAAATTTTAATAAAAGGGAAAAAGGGATCGCTCCCCGGGAGTCATACAGCTCAAGTTTTGACCTAAGGATGGGGGGGTTCCCCGACCTTTTAACTCAGATTTTTTAAAACCCGGGTAAAAATCCCCACCCCTAGGGGAGGCCCCAAAAAGTATAGAGAGAAAGGCTGGGACTGGCCCCTCCAAACCCGTAAATTTTCCTTTAAAACCCTTTGCAACGTTTTTCGAGGATCGTACTCATATCCGGGGTTTTTATTCTATATTCCCGGGTAATGGCCCACTATGTTTTTGAATTGTGGGGTTGGGGGACCTTGGGGGATGTGGCTGTGGTGGGGAGCTTTGTGAAAGGGGGAAAGGTTGGGGGGGAAAAAATAAGGGGGGGTTTTTAAAAGTTTTTTTTGGGGGATGCAAAGGGGGGGGGGGGGATTGGGGGGGAGTGGAATTTTGGTTTATGGGCATTTAATGGTGGTAGTGGGAGCTTTGGGGGTGGGAAGTTGTAGGGGTTAAAATAGTCGTAGTAAGGGGGGAGGTTTTTAAAATGTTGTAGGGAGGGAGTATGTTTTGTAATTTGGGTGTGGGGTGGTAATAATGGTGATGTAATGACATAGAGACGTATTTGGGGGTAATAATGTGATTAGTGGGAGGGAAAAATGGGTTGTAGGGTTTACTTTGGGAAAATGGTGGGGGATGTAGTGGGGGTTGGGAAAAGGGGATGTTGTAAAGGGTAGTATTTAAAGGTGATGTTTTGGGGGATAGTATTAATGGAAAGTTTTTGATGTAGTGATGTAAAACTTGGTTTTAAACCCCGGGGAGGGTTTTTTGGGGGGCAACGCCCCCCGCGGCCTTTGGGCTGAGACCACTTCCCGGGGGGAATCAAGGTCTTTTCAACCAGGGTGTTACGGTTGGTGCATGCAAACGACGTACGAACCACATTCCCGGGTAGTCATAAATGACCAGGGCTAGGGCGTATTTGAAAAAGGACAGAGAAACTAAACCAAAGGGGTCCCGGGTAGGTCGAACCTGGTCCGACAAAAGTCTTGCAGTTTTAAACCCTTTGGTAATTTAAAAACCCTAAAATTTTGGGAAGGACAAAAAAGAAACCCCAGGCGATTTCATGGTTGGGGGCCAAATGCTACAAACCTCACAAGGAAAAAGGGTCTTGGGTTGGCACCTTAAACCAACCATCCCCCCCAAAGGGACGCATCTGCCATAACCTGCTGCCGCATATTTTGGGGCCTGGCAAACCCAAAAATAGCGTTTCGACATCTAAGGAAGGGGTCATTCCCTACACTGTACAACGTGTACTCAGCCCAAAAATTTTTGTATACAGCACCAGATGGAGCCCACACCTTTCAAGTATCAAAAAATTAATTTAAATCAAAGTTTTTCAACAAAAAAATCCCCCCAAACTTTGAGGGTTAAAGCCCTTTTATGAGAGTTGAAAAAAATCAACCTATGACACTATAGGCAAGGGGGTCAGGGGGGCAGAAAAAAATTAAAAATGCGAAGGATTTACAAGTGGACAGGGGCAAAGTTTTATAGATAGACAGAAGGAAAAAAAGGGGACACAGCTGGAAAATGAAAACTCAAAGAGATTGGGGGGTTAGGAAGTAATTTTTTACAGACTTTTGAAGGTTTTTCAAAAAAGGGAAAAAATCTGGAGTTGGGGGAAATAGAAGCGGATTCATAAAATGGTTTAAAAAAAGACGTTCCGGAAAAAGGGCTTGATGCATTAACAACCACAAAGAGGCGGGGGCAGGATCTGTTAATCGACAAACCCGCAGGCCCCTATAGGTGATTTCACAATCTAAAACAAACTAACCCCTGGTCACACAATTTTTTCAACAGAATGATATGAAAAAAAACGCAAACCCGAATACCCACGGTGCTGCAGTCATGAAAACCTTTATTTTAAAGGAATAACGGAGAAAAAAAACAACAAAGAATACGTGAGGGAGTCATTTGGGAAAGTTTTAAGTGATGGGGAAATGGGGCAGACAGGACGCAGGAAGAATGAAGACACACCTCTTTTTAAAAAACAACCCCAAAACCCTTTTTTAGGTTAACTGAAGGCCTTCCTCACAATTTTTTAAGACAAAACCAAAGGTTTCCATGAAGAAAATCCCCCATGGTTTTTACAAACGAGCTAAAAAACTGCCCCTTTTTTTTGGAAATTAGGGCCAAAAATATTTGGGCCAGAAACGTGCGAGGCTCAGTTGATGGAAGCGTTTTGAGTCAGCACGCTAAGACGAAAAGACAGCAAAGAGGAGATGAGGCAATACGACCGGAAATAGAAAAGGAGAGCCACTTGGGTGGTAACGATCATGCAGTACTGAACTTTGAGTAACTTGTAGAACTGAATATAGACAGAAGAATGTCAGGTACAGGGCAAAAGATGCCACATTTTGGAAGAACTTCGAAGTGACGAGAGAATTCATGATGTACAGTGGGAAAGGGAATCATCATCAGAAATGATGATAGAAAACCTAACATGTAGCAGAAGTGATGATGGAATACCCAACATGTAGCAGAAGTGATGATGGAATACCGAACTTGTAGCAGAAGTGATGATGGAATACCCAACATGTAGCAGAAGTGATGATGGAATACCGAACTTGTAGCAGAAGTGATGATGGAATACCCAACTTGTAGCAGAAGTGATGATGCACTTCATAACTTGGAGGTGTTGGAAGGCAGAGAACTTCGTGCCATGGAGAAGAAGCGGTAAGAACAAAGACAAAGAGAACCTGATGTACAACTAGACACACTGAGAGGGAAAAAAAGAAAAACAGATAGCCTGCAAAAACTACAGAAAGTGAAGAGTATTCGAGAACAAAGAGGTAAGCAGACTACTCAGAAAAAAATATACAAGGGCGAGGATGGAAGCTGATTAGAATGAAAGAGGGCTAGTCTGATTCAAAACTGGATCTCAGCCGCATCAAAAGAAAGACAACTGTAAAACACTAGGTAATTCGATTGATGAAGGAGAACTCGCGACAAAAGACAAGGAAATCTGAAAAATGTTGAACAATGTAAAGAGGTATTATCAGTGGAACGAGCGGCAATACCAGAATTCATTGGGAAATAGTTTCATTGACAGGAGAGTGGAAGAGGTAACTGGAGAGTAGTGAATTCGTAAATAATAGCCAGTACGGGTACAGAGAGGTCAAATCTCATTCCAGCCTGCTGGAATTCTCTGACAAGTAACAGATGAGACAGAAGAAAGACGAGTGGATTTTCATGGACAGCAAGAAGGCACGTTCTCCAACGAATCAAAGAGTACCTTAGGGTAAGGAAGAAAAAAGTAATTATCTGGGAAGAGATGTAAAAATAAGTTAAGATAACAAGCAGGGTACTGCATTAATCGGTAATTGGACCAACACTACTTCTGGATTCTGGGATCGAGTCAGACGTATCTCTGTGTACTTACGTAAAGCTAATGAAAAGAATATACCTAAATGAGGAAAAGGGATGGCTATAAATGAATTAGGACAAACAACAAGATTGGTCAGATAAGTGGATGCTTGAATTTAATCCCCAGCAAATGCAAGGTTATGAAGAATGGAGAAGAAACAAGAAGACCAGACATGGAGTATAAACTCTGGAGACAGATGCTGTAGACCTCGATCCAAGGGTTTCGAGCATAGTACTTTTTATATCGAAAGAGGTATAAATCAACCGCATATTATCTGCAAATTAATTCTCGTCTTAAAGCGTCATTCAAATCCCTTTACAACATATATCAAGCCCATCTTGGAGTATGCAGAACCCGCGTAGAACCCACACCTCATAAAGCAAGGTAAAAGACTGGGTAAGTGCAGAGGTATGCACTGAGGCTTGTTCCTGAGCTAAATGTTATGAGTTATGAGAAGAAGCTAACAGAATACTGTCTGATGTAGCGGCAATGCCGGGCAGATGACCCAGGGAAAACATGATAACAACGTACAAAATACTGGGAGGAATTAATAGGGCAGCCTGGGAGAGGCTGTTTGAGAGTATGTAAATAGGTACTCTGACTTACAGCAAAAAGTTAAAGACACACAAGAGTCACAGAATTGTTAGGAATTGTTTCTTCCATCTCTGGATGATCATGAAGAGAATAAACCTTTACAAAGACGTGATGGTGGTGGAAGGTTCCATACACAGCGTTAAGCGAAGGTACGATAAGGCCCACGAGGGTATGACGGAGTGAATCTGGCAAGTGGCAGGTTGAGAAGCGGGACCAGGAGCTAAGAGTCAACCGCTACAACCACATTCAGGGGAGTACATATAGGTGAGCACAGACACACACACACCAACTACAAATAAACATTATCTCCCTGGATCCCCCACATTCAGAACTGTCAGCTGTGATGACGTGAGTTACGTTAAACTGACATTCTTGCCGTACTTGCCAATGCACATTACCTAGCGAGTCGGCCGTAATCACGTCCCTGAAGAGATTCTCCAAAGGAAATTTGGTTTTCAAATATAGGTGTAAAATTTTCTCAATTATAATTTGTCTCCAAAAACCATTGACAAACCTTGAAAGGCGAGCAACCTTCCCTATAATTGGTCAAATAAGATTCTTATGATATGCAAAGTGAATATCTAGTTTGATCTCATTAGCGAGTCAAGGTGTGATTGGCAGGTGGAGTATGATTGATCTCCATTTAATTACACAGAGGGATGTCCGACCATTTGATCCCTGCTGTATGGAAATGAGTCTGGTCCTGCTGACGCAGTGACCAACCTGTCAGAATCATACGTAAGATATATATATATATATATATATCTTGCTGAAGGAGACTCGAACCTACGAACCTTAGGACAAGGTAAGCAGTGCTTTACCAATCTACCCACACTGGACCATGTGGGTAGATTGGTAAAG